>JAKCOZ010000370.1:0-216655 GCA_022605955.1 Rallus limicola | reverse complement strand
CGGCGCGCCGCGACTGACGCCGGGAAGGGCGGGAAGGGAAGGGCAAGGAAGGAAGGGCAGGGGGGGGAATGGCGGCAATGGCGGCGCTCAGCTTGTGGGGCCCATTGAGGCCCAGGCCCAGCTCCACACAGGCCCAGCCCAGCTCCACACAGGCCCGGCCCAGCCCCACACAGGCCCAGCCCAGCCCCACACAGGCCCGGCCCAGCCCCACACAGCCCAGCCCAGCTCCACACAGGCCCAGCCCAGCCCCACACAGGCCCAGCCCAGCCCCACACAGGCCCAGGCCCAGCTCCACACAGCCCAGCCCAGCCCCACACAGGCCCAGCCCAGCTCCACACAGCCCAGCCCAGCCCCACACAGCCCAGCCCAGCCCCACACTGGCCCAGCCCAGCCCCACACAGCCCAGCCCAGCCCCACACAGGCCCAGCCCAGCCCCACACAGGCCCAGGCCCAGCCCCACACAGCCCAGCCCAGCCCCACACAGGCCCAGGCCCAGCCCCACACAGCCCAGCCCAGCCCCACACAGCCCAGGCCCAGCCCCACACAGGCCCAGCCCAGCCCCACACAGCCCAGGCCCAGCCCCACACAGGCCCAGGCCCAGCCCCACACAGCCCAGCCCAGCTCCACACAGGCCCAGCCCAGCCCCACACAGCCCCAGCCCAGCCCCACACAGGCCCAGCCCAGCCCCACACAGCCCAGCCCCAGCTCCACACAGACCCAGCCCAGCCCGAGCGTGGCACTGAGCCCATCACCCAGACACTTCCAGCCCTCAGCCCAGCTCGGGGCTGGGACCCCTTCCCTGGGGAGCCTGTGCCAGCACCCAACCCCCCTCTCAGCACAGAACCTCTTCCTGACACCCAGCCTAAACCTCCCCTGGGGCAGCTTCACGCCGTCCCCTCGGGCTCTGTCCCTGCTCCCCAAAGAGAGGAGAGGGCTCAGCGCTGCCCCCTCGCTCCCCACAGCCCAGGGTGAGGTCTGCCCTCGGCCTCCTCTCCTCCAGGGCCTCCTCAACCCCTTCAGCCTCTCCTCAGGAGCCTTCCCCTCCAGCCCTTCCCCATCCTCACTGCCAGACACTCTCCCACTCTCCTGTCCCTCTTGGCCTGTGGTGCCCAAACCTGCCCCAGGACTGGAGGTGAGGCCGCCCCAGCGCAGGGCAGAGCGGGACAATCCCCTCCCTGGGCTGGATGTGCCCCAGGGTCCGGTCACCCCTCCTGCCTGCCTGGGCACGCTGCTGCCTCTTGGGTAGTGTGGTGTCACCAAGACCCCCCAAACCTCTCTCAGCACAGCCCAAACCACTCTTGGCATGACCCAAGACCCCCAGATCCCTCTCAGCGCTCCCCATGACCCCAAATCCCTCTCAGCACAGCCCAAGACCCCCAAACCTCTGTCAGCACAGCCCAAGACCCACAAATCCCTCTCAGCTGGGCCCTAACCCCCTTTCAGCATGGCCCAAGACCCCCAAATTCCTCTCAGCAGGGCTCAAACCACTCTTGGCATGATCCAAGACCCCCAGATCCCTCTCAGCGCTCCCCATGACCCCAGATCCCTCTCAGCACAGCCCAAGACCCCGGATCCCTCTCAGCACAGCTCAAGACCCCCAGCCCCCTCTCAGCACAGCCCAAGACACTCCAAATCCCTCTCAGCACAACCCAAACCACTCTTGGCATGTGCCAAGATCTCCAAACCCCTTTTCAGCACAGCCCAAGACCCCCATCCTCCTCTCAGCAGGGCTCAAACCCCTTCTCAGCACAGCCCAAGACCCTGAAACCCCTCTTGGCATGGCACAAAACCCCGAAATCTCTCTCAGTACAGCCCAAGACCCCCCAAACTCCTCTCAGCACGACCTGTGACCTCAGATCGCTCTTGGCATGGCCCAAAGCTCTCTCAGCACGGCCCAAGACCCCCAGATCCCTCTCAGCATGATCCAAGACCTCCAAACCCCTCTCAGCACAGCCCAACCCCCTTCTCAGCATGGTCCAAGACCCCCAAACCTCTCTCAGCACATCCCAAGCCCCCCCAAAACCCTCTCAGCATGGCCTAAGACCCTCAAACCTCTCTCCAAAGAGCCTCAAATCCCTCTCAGCATGGCTCAAACCACTCTTGGCATGACCCAAGACCTCCAGATCCCTCTCAGCAGGGCCCATGACCCCTAAACCCCTCCCGGCACAGCCCAAGACCCCCAAACCCCTTCTCAGCAGGGCCCAAACCCCCCTCTCAGCATGGCCCAAGACCCTCAAACCTCTCTCAGCACAGCCCAAGATGCCATAAACCCCCTCTCAGCATAACCCAAGACCCCCAAACCCCTTCTCAGCAGGGCCCAAACCCCTCTCAGCACAGCCCAAGACCCCCAAATCCCTTCTCAGCAGGGCTCAAACCCCTCTCAGCATGACCCAGACCCCCCAAATCCCTCTCAGTTTGGCCCTCCTGCCCTCCAGCACCTGATCCCCCAGGCCAGGTGCCCAGCTGAGGCCGCCCCTTCCCCAGGGGCAGAATTCGGCACTGAAGGCCCGGCCGGGCCCTCGCACCCCTTTCCCACTGCCCCGGGGTGCTGGGGCCGTGGGAAGGCCGAGAAGGCAAACACAACCATGGGGTGGGGAGGAGGAGGAGGAGGAAGGAGGAAGGAGGAGGAGGAGGGCGGCTCCATCTTGCCATGATCAAATAAACTGAGTCATTCCGATTTACGAGGGGGATTTCTCAAGGCCTCAGTGGTTGTTTTTGGGGGTGTTGTTACTTTCCCCCCACCCCAAACCAGTGTTGGGGAGTCACCTCATGATGTCCCAGTCCTCCTGTGTCGTTGCCCTCATTAAAACCCACCGGATTTTCCCTTTTTTTTCTCCAAAAAATGGAGTTAAAATTTCCTGGGGAGGCCTAGTGCACCCCTCCCACGGGACCCAGGCCCTCCAGTTTGGTGCTGGTCCCATACTGGATGTGGTGGCTCCTTGGTTGGATGTTCCCTTGTGAGAGCTGGAAGGATTTTGGCTCCAGATGCCACAGAGGGACAGGAGTCCTGGCAAGGTCCCTCAGCACTGGGGGTCCCACCCAAACCCAATGTTCTGTGTAATGGAAGGAGTTTGGGAAGGAACGGAGAAATTTGGAAGGGATTTGGAAGGGATTGAAGGATGTGGAAGGGATTTGTGAGGAATTGAGGGTTTCAGAAGGGATTTGGAAGGGATTGAGGAATTTGGAAGGAACTTGTGAGGAGTTGAGGGATTTGGAAGGGATTTGGAAGGGACTGAGGGATGTGGAAGGCGTTTGGATGGGATTGAGGGATGTGGAAGGAATTTGTGAGGAATTGAGGGATGTGGAAGGAGTTTGGCAGGGATTGAGGAATTTGGAAGGATTTGTGAGGAATTGAGGGATTTGGAAGGGATTTGGAAGGGATTGAGGAATTTGGAAGGAATTTGTGAGGAATTGAGGGATTGGAAGGGATTTGGAAGGGACTGAGGGATGTGGAAGGAGTTTGGCAGGGATTGAGGGATTTGGAAGGAATCTGGAAGGGATTGAGGAATTTGGAAGGGATTTGGAAGGGATTGAGGGATGTGGGAGGGATTTGTGAGGAATTGAGGAATTTGGAAGGAATTTGTGAGGACTTGAGGGATTGGAAGGGATTTGGAAGGGATTGAGGAATTTGGAAGGTGTTTGGATGGGATTGAGGGATGTGGAAGGAATTTGTGAGGAATTGAGGGATGTGGAAGGAGTTTGGCAGTGATTGAGGAATTTGGAAGGGATTTGGAAGGGATTGAGGAATTTTGAAGGGATTTGGAAGGGATTGAGGGATGTGGGAGGGATTTGTGAGGAATTGAGGAATTTGGAAGGGATTTGGAAGGGATTTGTGAGGAATTGAGAGATTTGGAAGGGATTTGGAAGGGATTGAGGAATTTGGAAGGAATTTGTGAGGAATTGAGGGATTGGAAGGGATTTGGAAGGGACTGAGGGATGTGGAAGGAGTTTGGCAGGGATTGAGTGATTTGGAAGGAATCTGGAAGGGATTGAGGAATTTGGAAGGGATTTGGAAGGGACTGAGGGATGTGGAAGGAGTTTGGATGGGATTGAAGAATTTGGAAGGGATTTGGAAGGGATTGAGGGATTTGGAAGGAATCTGGAAGGGATTGAGGAATTTGGAAGGGATTTGGAAGGGATTGAAGGATGTGGGAGGGATTTGTGAGGAACTGAGGAATTTGGAAGGGATTTGGAAGGGATTTGTGGGGAATTGAGGGATTTGGAAGGGATTTGTGAAGAACTGAGGGTTTCAGAAGGGATTTGGAAGGGATTGAGGAATTTGGAAAAGATTGAGGGACATGGAAGGAATTTGTGAGGAACTGGGTGATTGGGAAGGGATTTGGAAGGGATTGAGGAATTTGGAAGGAATTTGTGAGGAATTGAGGGATTGGAAGGGATTTGGAAGGGACTGAGGGATGTGGAAGGAGTTTGGCAGGGATTGAGGAATTTGGAAGGAATTTGGAAGGGATTTGTGAGGAATTGAGGGATTTGGAAGGGATTTGGAAGGGATTGAGGAATTTGGAAGGAATTTGTGAGGAATTGAGGGATTGGAAGGGATTTGGAAGGGACTGAGGGATGTGGAAGGAGTTTGGCAGGGATTGAGGGATTTGGAAGGAATCTGGAAGGGATTGAGGAATTTGGAAGGGATTTGGAAGGGATTGAGGGATGTGGGAGGGATTTGTGAGGAATTGAGGAATTTGGAAGGAATTTGTGAGGAATTGAGGGATTGGAAGGGATTTGGAAGGGATTGAGGAATTTGGAAGGTGTTTGGATGGGATTGAGGGATGTGGAAGGAATTTGTGAGGAATTGAGGGATGTGGAAGGAGTTTGGCAGGGATTGAGGAATTTGGAAGGAATTTGGAAGGGATTGAGGGATGTGGAAGGAGTTTGGCATGGATTGAGGGATTTGGAAGGAATCTGGAAGGGATTGAGGAATTTGGAAGTGATGTAGAAGGGATTTGTGAGGACTTGAGGGATTTGGAAGGGATTTGGAAGGGATTTGTGAAGAACTGAGGGTTTCAGAAGGGATTTGGAAGGGATTGAGGAATTTGGAAAACATTGAGGGACATGGAAGGAATTTGTGAGGAACTGGGTGATTGGGAAGGGATTTGGAAGGGATTGAGGAATTTGGAAGGAGTTTGGCAGGGATTGAGGAATTTGGAAGGAATTTGTGAGGAACTGAGGGGTTGGGAAGGAATCTGGAAGGGATTGAGGAATTTGGAAGGAATTTGGAAGGGATTGAGGGATGTGGAAGGAATTTGTGAGTAATTGAGGGATTTAGAAGGGATTTGGAAGGGATTTGTGAGGAATTGAAGGTTTCAGAAGGGATTTGGAAGGAATGTGGAATTTGGAAGGAATTTGTGAGGAATTGAGGGATTGGAAGGGATTTGGAAGGGACTGAGGGATGTGGAAGGAGTTTGGATGGGATTGAGGAGTTTGGAAGGGATTGAGGGATGTGGAAGGAGTTTGGCAGAGATTGAGGGATTGGGAAGGAATCTGCAAGGGATTGAGGAATTTTGAAGGGATTTGGAAGGGATTGAGGGATGTGGGAGGGATTTGTGAGGAATTGAGGAATTTGGAAGGGATTTGGAAGGGATTTGTGAGGAATTGAGGGATTGGAAGGGATTTGGAAGGGACTGAGGGATGTGGAAGGAGTTTGGCAGGGATTGAGGGATTTGGAAGGAATTTGTGAGGAATTGAGGGATTGGAAGGGATTTGGAAGGGATTGAGGAATTTGGAAGGTGTTTGGATGGGATTGAGGGATGTGGAAGGAATTTGTGAGGAATTGAGGGATGTGGAAGGAGTTTGGCAGGGATTGAGGAATTTGGAAGGAATTTGGAAGGGATTGAGGGATGTGGAAGGAGTTTGGCATGGATTGAGGGATTTGGAAGGAATCTGGAAGGGATTGAGGAATTTGGAAGTGATTTAGAAGGGATTTGTGAGGACTTGAGGGATTTGGAAGGGATTTGGAAGGGATTTGTGAAGAACTGAGGGTTTCAGAAGGGATTTGGAAGGGATTGAGGAATTTGGAAAACATTGAGGGACATGGAAGGAATTTGTGAGGAACTGGGTGATTGGGAAGGGATTTGGAAGGGATTGAGGAATTTGGAAGGAGTTTGGCAGGGATTGAGGAATTTGGAAGGAATTTGGAAGGGATTGAGGGATGTGGAAGGAATTTGTGAGTAATTGAGGGATTTAGAAGGGATTTGGAAGGGATTTGTGAGGAATTGAAGGTTTCAGAAGGGATTTGGAAGGAATGTGGAATTTGGAAGGAATTTGTGAGGAATTGAGGGATTGGAAGGGATTTGGAAGGGACTGAGGGATGTGGAAGGAGTTTGGATGGGATTGAGGAGTTTGGAAGGGATTGAGGGATGTGGAAGGAATTTGTGAGGAATTGAGAGATTTGGATGGGATTGAGGGATGTGGAAGGGATTTGGAAGGGATTGAGGAATTTGGAAGGAATTTGTGAGGAATTGAAGGATTGGAAGGGATTTGGAAGGGACTGAGGGATGTGGAAGGAGTTTGGATGGGATTGAGGAATTTGGAAGGAGTTTGGAAGGGATTGAGGGATGTGGAAGGAATTTGTGAGGAATTGAGTGATTGGGAAGGGATTTGGAAGGGATTGAGGAATTTGGAAGGAATTTGTGAGGAACTGGAGGTTCTAGAGACGAACCTGGATGGGGAAGTGAGACAATCCCACCTTGGGTCCCTTCTGGATCTGTCCTGGGCCAACCAGTGATTTGGGATTGACAGTGTCCATCCCTGGGGACTTCCCAGATGTCACCCATCAGCTCTGCCCCGGGCAGGCTTGTCCCTGCTTGATTCCCAAGCTGCTGGGGGAAGAAGGTATTTGATGGCTTCCACCCAAGCTCTGAACCTGCTGGGTGGCTTTGGGCTTCCCCTTGCTGTGTTGAACCCAGGGTTCATCTCCTGGGCAGGGTGCCTTGACCTCCTCCTGGAGGTTCCTGCTTGGCCTCGGGGAGGGTGATGGTTCCCAAGGCCCCTGTTTGGTCAAGCCCACCTCGTTCTCTGTGAGGGACAGATGTCTTCACCGCTCCTCCCAGCCATAAAACACCTTGGCAGGCTGGAAAGTCCCCAGCCGTGGGGCTGGTGGCTTCATCCAGCCCCATTTGGGGTGCAGAACCCAACTCTGGTGTCACCTTATGTCCCCACCAAACCCACGTCAGCTCTTGGGTGGCCACCTCGGGGTGGGGGGGGGTGGAGGGGGGGTGGCTCTTGGGTGGGTGCCCCAAATGTTTTGGTCTCCCTTCTGCTGAGCCCCAGAGGTGATGGGGTAGAGGGGGGGTGGGGGGATGACACTGAAATGGGATGGGCTCAGCTCCTGTCCGGATTGGGCCCACGGGGAATTTCCCTGGTGGGACGGGTGCCCATGGGGAACAGCCCCAAATTGGTGGCTCCATAAAAGGTGTCCCCAGCACGGCGTGGGGACAGGAGGCAGGATGAGGCCGTGCAGAGCTGTGTCTGTCCTGCTGCTGCTGCTGCTGCTGCCGCTCCTGGGGCCTGGTGGAGCCACCACGCCGGGGCCTAGAGGAGTCACCAGGCCGGGGCCTGATGGTGCCACCAGGCCGGGGTCACTCAGGCCCAGCTCAGCGGTGACACCGAGTTCCTGGGCCCTGAGCTATGGGGACGTGGTGTCGGCGGCCGTGGAGCTGCTCAACGCCAGGGCCCTCAGTCCCTACGTCCTGCGGCTGCGGGAGGTACAGGCCCAGCCTGGATGGGTGAGTAAGGAGCCCCCCCCACCATCCCCCCCTGCCATGCCCCCCAGCCTGGTTTGGGGTGGGTGTTGGGAATGAGGGTGATGTGGGCTACAGGAGGGATCCCATCTCCTCTCTCTCAATCCCAGGGCTACAGGAGGGATCCCATCTCCTCTCTCCCAGCCCCAGGAGGGATCCCATCTCCTCTCTCTCAATCCCAGGGCTCCATCATGGATCCCATCCTCTCTCCCAGCTGCAGGGCTCCATGAGCGATCCCATCTCCTCTCTCCCAGTCCCAAGGCTCCACAAGGGATCCCATCTCCCCTCTCTCAATCCCAGGGCTCCATCATGGATCCCATCTCCTCTCTCCCAGCCCCAGGGCTCCATGAGGGATCCCATCTCCTCTCTCTCAGCCCCAGGGTTACAGGAGGGATCCCATCTCCTCTCTCTCCCAGCCCCAGGGTTACAGGAGGGATCCCATCTCCTCTCTCCCAGTCCCAAGGCTCCAGGAGGGATCCCATCTCCTCTCTCCCAGCCCCATGGCTCCACAAGGGATCCCATCTCCTCTCTCTCAATCCCAGGGCTCCATCATGGATCCCATCCTCTCTCCCAGCCCCAGGGCTCCATGAGTGATCCCATCTCCTCTCTCCCAGCCCCAAGGCTCCATGAGGGATCCCATCTCCTCTCTCCCAGCCCCATGGCTCCAGGAGGGATCCCATCTCCTCTCTCCCAGCCCCAGGGCTCCATGAGTGATCCCATCCTCTCTCTCCCAGCCCCAGGGCTCCATGAGGGATCCCATCCTCTCTCTCCCAGTCCCAAGGCTCCATGAGGGATCCCATCTCCTCTCTCCCAGCCCCAGGGCTCCATGAGGGATCCCATCTCCTCTCTCCCAGCCCCAAGGCTCCAGGAGTGACCCCATCCTCTCTCTCCCAGTCCCAAGGCTCCATGAGTGATCCCATCTCCTCTCTCCCAGCCCCAGGGCTCCATGAGTGATCCCATCCTCTCTTTCCCAGCCCCAAGGCTCCATGAGGGATCCCATCCTCTCTCTCCCAGCCCCAAGGCTCCAGGAGGGATCCCATATCCTCTCTCTCCCAGCCCCAGGGCTCCATGAGGGATCCGATCTCCTCTCTCCCAGCCCCAGGGCTCCAGGAGGGATCCCATCCTCTCTCTCCCAGCCCCAGGGCTCCATGAGGGATCCCATCTCCTCTCTCCCAGCCCCATGGCTCCATGAGGGATCCCATCTCCTCTCTCCCAGCCCCAGGGCTCCAGGAGGGATCCCATCCTCTCTCTCCCAGCCCCAGGGCTCCATGAGGGATCCCATCCTCTCTCTCCCAGTCCCAAGGCTCCATGAGGGATCCCATCTCCTCTCTCCCAGCCCCATGGCTCCAGGAGGGATCCCATCTCCTCTCTCCCAGCCCCAAGGCTCCATGAGGGATCCCATCTCCTCTCTCCCAGCCCCAGGGCTCCATGAGGGATCCCATCTCCTCTCTCTCAGCCCCAGGGCTCCATGAGTGATCCCATCCTCTCTCTCCCAGCCCCAGGGCTCCATGAGGGATCCCATCTCCTCTCTCCCAGCCCCAGGGCTCCATGAGTGATCCCATCCTCTCTCTCCCAGTCCCAAGGCTCCATGAGGGATCCCATCTCCTCTCTCCCAGCCCCATGGCTCCAGGAGGGATCCCATCCTCTCTCTCCCAGCCCCAGGGCTCCATGAGTGATCCCATCCTCTCTTTCCCAGCCCCAAGGCTCCATGAGGGATCCCATCCTCTCTCTCCCAGTCCCATGGCTCCAGGAGGGATCCCATCTCCTCTCTCCCAGTCCCAAGGCTCCATGAGGGATCCCATCCTCTCTCTCCCAGCCCCAGGGCTCCAGGAAGGATCCCACCTCCTCTCTCCCAGTCCCAGGGCTCCATGAGTGATCCCATCCTCTCTCTCCCAGCCCCAGGGCTCCAGGAGGGATCCCACCTCCTCTCTCCCAGTCCCAGGGCTCCATGAGGGATCCCATCTCCTCTCTCTCAGTCCCAAGGCTCCATGAGGGATCCCATCTCCTCTCTCCCAGCCCCATGGCTCCATGAGGGATCCCATCTCCTCTCTCCCAGCCCCAGGGCTCCATGAGGGATCCCATCTCCTCTCTCCCAGCCCCATGGCTCCAGGAGGGATCCCATCTCCTCTCTCCCAGCCCCAGGGCTCCATGAGTGATCCCATCTCCTCTCTCCCAGCCCCATGGCTCCAGGAGGGATCCCATCTCCTCTCTCCCAGCCCCATGGCTCCATGAGTGATCCCATCCTCTCTCTCCCAGCCCCAAGGCTCCATGAGGGATCCCATCTCCTCTCTCCCAGCCCCAAGGCTCCAGGAGGGATCCCATCTCCTCTCTCCCAGCCCCATGGCTCCATGAGTGATCCCATCCTCTCTCTCCCAGCCCCAAGGCTCCATGAGTGATCCCATCTCCTCTCTCCCAGCCCCAGGGCTCCATGAGGGATCCCATCTCCTCTCTCCCAGCCCCATGGCTCCATGAGTGACCCCATCCTTTCTCTCCCAGTCCCAGGACCTACGGCAGCGACAGGACCTGAGCTTCACGGTGGAGGAGACCTCCTGCCGAGCTCCAGGGACGCCCAGCACCCCCTGCAATCCCCGCTGGCTGGGGGTGAGGCTTCATCCCACGTGGCCCCAGCGGGGAACCGGGAAGCTGCCGAGGGGGAAACTGAGGCACGGGAGGCTTCACCTTCCTCCTGGCTTCGTCTTCTCCGCCTCTCCATCTGCTTCTCCACAGGGGGTGAGCTGGTGCCGGGGATCTGTGTTCCTTGAGGAGCAGCAGCCCACGGTGGAGCTCTCCTGTGAGAAGATGCCTGGTGTGGTAAGGAGGTGGCTGGAACAGCACCCTGTGTCTTAGATTCATCCCCACACCCCCAAAAGGAGGGGGGGGGGGGGGGTTTGGGGGTGTAGGGGGGGTGTTATTCCTCTCAGGTGTGTCCCCCCCTTTGATCCCCTTGAGCTTTGACAGCTGGTTGTCCCCACAGCTGGGCCGTGTCCACGCTCCCTGGTTCACCAGCTTCTTCTCCAGGATCAAGGAGAAGTTGAGGGGCTTCTTCCACTGTGGGAAGATCTGGATCCGGGACCGCCTCAACCTCAAGAAGCCCAAATCCTGAAGGATGGGGGGGGACACATACACCAGCTGAGCCCCCCCAAACACACACCCACCCCCCCTACTCCCACCCCAAGCCTGAGCACCCCCCTGCCTGGCTCTGCTTGGAGCCAACACCCCTTGCAGCGCCCATCAGCACCCATCCTCATCCTCGTGGTCACACACTGGGGGGTCACAGCTCCTGGGGACACCCCAGGGGGGGCTGTCACCCCCCCCCCCAAAGCTGGAATAAAGATGCTTTGGGGTTGTATGTGTGAGTCGGGGGTGTCATGGCTCAGGGGGGTGGGTCAGGAATTGGGGGGGGGCGTCACAGCTCAAGGGGGTGTCATGGCTCAGGGGGGTGGGTCAGGAAATGGGGGGGGGTGTCACAGCTCAAGGGGGTGTCATGGCTCAGGGGGGTGGGTCGGGAAATGGGGGGGGGGTGTCACAGCTCAAGGGGGTGTCATGGCTCAGGGGGGTGGGTCAGGAATTGGGGGGGGTGTCACAGCTCAAGGGGGTGTCATGGCTAAGGGGGGTGGGTCAGGAATTGGGGGGGGTGTCACAGCTCAAGGGGGTGTTATGGCTCAGGGGGGTGGGTCAGGAATTGGGGGGGGAGGCGTCACAGCTCAGGGGGAGGATGAGGATTTGGGGGGGTGTCATGGCTCAGGGGGTGTCACAGCTCAGGGGGTGTCAAGGCTCAGGGGGGTGTCAGGGCTCAGAGGGGTTGGGTCAGGATTTTGGGGGGGCTTCACAGCTCTGGGGGTGTCACAGCTCAGGGGGTGTCACAGCTCAAGGGGTGTCATGGCTCAGGGGGGGTGATGGATTGGGGGGGGTCATGGATCAGGGGGTGTCAAAGTTCAGGGGTGTCAAGGCTCAGGGGGTGGATCAGGATTTGGGGGGGTGTCATGGCTCAAGGGGTGTCATGGCTGAGGGGGCTTGGGTCAGGATTTGGGGGGGTGTCACAGCTCAGGGGGTGTCACGGCTCAGGGGGTGTCACGGCTCAGGGGGTGGGTCAGGAATTGGGGGGGGAGTCATGGCTCAGGGGGTGCCACAGCTCAGGGGGTGTCACGGCTCAGGGTGAGTGTCATGGCTCAGGGGGGTGTCACAGCTCAGCGGGTGGATCAGGATTTGGGGGGGTGTCACAGCTCAGGGTGGGTGTCACGGCTCAGAGGGGGTCAGGGGGCACCCCCCAGCTTGGGGCAATGGGCTGGGGCAGGCTCAGCCTTGGGGGGCACCAGCACATGGTCCCAGTGGCACCTTGGTGCCCGCGGGGCCCTGAGCCACCCCAACACCCCCCCCGCACCCCACTGGGAATGGGGGGGTCCCAGGTGGTCCCCCTGCCCTGGGACACCCTGGGGAGCAGGGCCGTGTCCCCAAGGGGGCCACCAGCCACGCCAGGGCCCCCCCCACACCCCCCGTGTGTGTCCCCCCCACCCCAACCGTCACCCTGTGGGCTGGGGCCAGGCGTTTCCGGCTTGGGGGGGGTGGGGGGGGGGCCCGATCCCCGGGAGGGGGTTCCCCAACTTCCCCAGGCTGGGGATAAAAGGGGCCGGGCCCGGGGGAGGGGGAGGAGGAGGAGGAGGAGGATGCCGAGCTCCTGGGTGCTGGTGCTGGCGGTGCTGGGGGGGGCGTGCGCCCTCCCCGCCCCGGCCCCCCCTCGCCTACAGCCAGGCGCTGGCTCAGGCCGTGCAGTCCTACAACCAGCGGCCCGAGGTGCCCAACGCCTTCAGGCTGCTCAGCGCCGAGCCCGAGCCCGGCCCGGTGAGTGCCCGGGCTGGGGACACCCTGGGGACAGCCTGGGGACAGCCTGGGGACAGCCTGGGGACAGCCCTGGGGATACCCTGGGGACACCCTGGGGACAGCCTGGGGACAGCCTGGGGACACCCTGGGGACAGCCTGGGGACACCATGGGGATACCCTGGGGACAGCCTGGGGACAGCCTGGGGACACCCTGGGGACAGCCTGGGGATACCCTGGGGACAGCCCTGGGGACAGCCTGGGGACACCCTGGGGACAGCCTGGGGACAGCCTGGGGATACCCTGGGGACAGCCCTGGGGACACCCTGGGGATACCCTGGGGACAGCCTGGGGATACCCTGGGGACAGCACTGGGGACACCCTGGGGACACCCTGGGGACAGCCTGGGGATACCCTGGGGACAGCCCTGGGGACACCCTGGGGACACCCTGGGGATACCCTGAGGACACCCTGGGGACAGCCCTGGGGACACCCTGGGGACACCCTGGGGACAGCCTGGGGACACCCTGGGGACACCCTGGGGACAGCCTGGGGACACCCTGGGGACAGCACTGGGGACAGCCCTGGGGACACCCTGGGGACAGCCCTGGGGACAGCCTGGGGACACCCTGGGGACACCCATGGGGATACCCTGGGGACACCCTGGGGACAGCCCTGGGGACACCCTGGGGATACCCTGGGGACAGCCTGGGGACAGCCTGGGGACACCCTGGGGACACCCTGGGGATACCCTGGGGATACCCTGGGGACAGCCTGGGGACACCCTGGGGATACCCTGGGGGCACCCTGGGGACAGCACTGGGGACACCCTGGGACCACCCTGTGAGGGGGTTTCTTCCTCCTCCCCAGCCCTGGGTTGGGTTTGGGTACCGGGTGATGGGTGCCCACAGTCCTTGGTGGGTGCCACCACCCTGGGGACATCTCCAGGTCCCCATGGGGACATTGTGGGGACCCCAGAACTAGGTTGGGGAGAGGGGTGGGGAGGGTGGGTTCATGAGGGGGGTTGGGGAGGGGGGTTTGGGAGGGGGGTTGGATGCAATTTGAGGGGGTTTCTCCCCCCTCCCCAACCCTGGGTTGGGTTTGGGTACTGGGTGACGGGCACCCACAGTCCTTAGTGGGTGCCACCACCCTGGGAACACCCCCATGGGGACACCATGGGGACCTCAGAACCAGGTTGGAGAGGGGGGGGGGGGGGTCTGGTTGCGATGTGAGGGGGTTATTCCCCCTCCCTGCCTTGGGTTGGGTTTGGCTATTGGGTGATGAGCACCCACAGTCCTTAACGGGTGCCACCCCCCCTGTCCCCACCCCTGTCCCCTTCCCCTGTCCCCACAGGACATCCAGCTCAGCACCCTACAGCACCTCAACTTCTCCATCATGGAGACGGGGTGCCCGGCTCGCTCCGGCGTGCGCCCCGACGCCTGCGACTTCAAGGAGGACGGGGTGAGCGCTGAGGGGGGGGATAGAGGAAAGGGGGGGGGGGGGGGATGTTTTGGGTAGGGATAAGGGGGGGGTTCACACCCCCTCCCCAAACCCCTAGCACCCCCTCTTTTCTCCCCAGCTCGTCAAGGACTGCTCTGCACCCCTGTCCCAGCGCGGTGGCCGCCTCCAGCTCGATGTCACCTGCGTCGACTCCACCGTCGATGTGGGTTTGGGGGAGGAAGAGGAGGGAGGGAGGGGGGGGGGGGGGGTTTGTTCCTGGGGACCCCAGGGTTTGGAAGGAAAGGGGGTTGGTAATTTGGGGAGGGGGGGGTTATTGTGTGTGTGTGCCCCCCCCACACACCCTGTGACCCCTTCTGTCCCCACAGCCTGTCCGTGTCAAGCGCTTCTGGCCGCTGCTGCTGCGGGTGGCGGCCACCGGCATCAAGATCTTCAAGTCCATCAAGAGGAGATGAGGACCCCCCCCCACCCCCCCCCCCCAAATTGAGGGACAGGGGGGGGTTGGACACCCCCTTTTCCCCCCCCCCACCCCCCAAAATAAAGCTGCTTCCCAGCCCTGCTGTGCCCTTTTCCTGCTGCTGTCACCCTGTTGGGGACTGAGGATGGGAATTGGGGGGGGGGGTGATGGTGATGGAGGGGGTCAGCATCCCCTAGGGTGGGTACCACCTCCCCCCACCTCCCCTGGGGTGGGTGTTTCACCCCCCCCGCTGCACCCCCAACCCCCCCCTGGGGATCAGAGGGTCCTTTGGGAGCCTGTGTCTGCTGCGGGTCCCCCATGGAGGGGTGGGGGGGGGGGGGGGACACAAGCCCATGGGACTGTTGGTCCATTGTAGGGGTGGAGGGGACAGGAGGGGACCAGAGGGGACAGGAGGGGACCAGAGGGGACAGGAGGGGATGAGGGGACAGGAGGGGATGAGGGGACAGGAGGGGACCAGAGGGGACAGGAGGGGATGAAGGGACAGGAGGGGATGAGGGGACAGGAGGGGACCAGAGGGGACAGGAGGGGATGAGGGGACAGGAGGGGATGAGAGGGGACAGGAGGGGATGAGGGGACAGGAGGGGACCAGAGGGGACAGAACGGGATGAGGGGACAGGAGGGGATGAGAGGGGACAGGAGGGGACAAGAGGGGACAGGAGGGGATGAGGGGACAGGAGGGGATGAGAGGGGACAGGAGGGGACAAGAGGGGACAGGAGGGGATGAGGGGACAGGAGGGGACAAGAGGGGACAGGAGGGGACAAGAGGGGACAGGAGGGGACCAGAGGGGACAGGAGGGGATGAGGGGACAGGAGGGGACCAGAGGGGACAGAACGGGATGAGGGGACAGGAGGGGACCAGAGGGGACAGGAGGGGACCAGAGGGGACAGGAGGGGATGAGGGGACAGGAGGGGACCAGAGAGGACAGAACGGGATGAGGGGACAGGAGGGGATGAGGGGACAGGAGGGGACCAGAGGGGACAGAACGAGAGGAGCAGGCACACAGGACCACCCAGGACACAGCCAGGAGCCCAGGACCCTACCGTGTGCCTCAGTTTCCCTCCCCTTGTACCTCAGTTTCCCCCCCCGTGCGCATCAGTTTCCCCCCCAGGATGCAGACAGGAGCCCAGCACCCCCCATGTGCCTCAGTTTCCCCCGTGTGCCTCAGTTTCCTGCCCAGGACACAGCCAGGAGCCCAGCACCCCCCGTGTGCCTCAGTTTCCCCCCCCCCCCCCCGCCTCAGTTTCCCCCCCTTGTGCCTGTTTCCCTGCCAGGACGCAGCCAGGAGCCCGGCATCCCCCGTGTGCCTCAGTTTCCCTCGTGTGCCTCAGTTTCTCACCCAGGACGAAGCCAGGAGCTCAGCACCTTCCATGTGCCTCAGTTTCCCCCCGCGTGCCTCAGTTTCCCCCCCTGTGTGGGTCAGTTACCACTCCAGGACGCAGCCATGAGCCTGGCACCCCCCATGTGCCTCAGTTTCCCCCCGTGTGCCTCCATTTCCCCACCCGTGTGCCTCAGTTTCCCGCTTCTGCCTCAGTTTCCCCCCCCTTGGGCCTCAGTTTCTCGCCCAGGGTGCAGCCAGGAGCCGGGCACCCCCCGTGTGCCTCAGTTTCCCCCCCTGTGTGCCTCATTTTCCCCCCTTGTGCCTCAGTTTCCCCCCCAGGATGCAGCCAGGAGCCCGACACCCCCCATGTGCCTCAGTTTCCCTGCCAGGACGCAGCCAGGAGCCCAATACCCCCCGTGTGCCTCACTTTCACCCCCTGTGTGCCTCAGTTTCCCCCCGTGTGCCTCAGTTCCCCCCCCAGGACTCATCCAGGAGCCCAGCACCCCCGTGTGCCTCAGTTTCCCCGCTCGTGCCTCAGTTTACCCCGTGTGCCTCAGCTTCCCTTCCCGCGTGCCTCAGTTTCCCGCCCAGGACAAAGCCAGGAGCCCGGCACCTCCCTTGTGCCTCAGTTTCCCTCCCCGTGTACCTCAATTCCCCCTTGTGCCTCAGTTTCCCCATGTGTGCCTCAATTTCCCGACGTGTGTCTTAGTTTCTCTCCCCGTGTGCCTCAGTTTCCTGCCCAGGATGCAGCCAGGAGCCTGATACCCCCGCGTGCCTCAGTTTCCCCTTATGTACCTCAGTTTCCCCTCTTCCTGTGCCTCAGTTTCCCGTGTGCCTCAGTTTCCCTCCAAATGTGCCTCAGTTTCCCCTCTTCGTGTGCTTCAGTTTCCCCCACGTGCCTCAGTTTCCCACCCAGGATGCATCCAGGAGCCCGGCACCCCCCGTGTGCCTCAGTTTCCCTCCCCGTGTGCCTCAGTTTCCCGCCCAGGACACAGCCAGGAGCCTGGCACCCCCATGTGCCTCAGTTTCCCTCCCCTTGTGCCTCAGTTTCCCCTCCCCGTGTGCCTCAGTTTCCCCTCTTCGTGTGCCTCTGTTTCCCTCCTCATTTGTGCCTCAGTTTCCCCCCGTGTGCCTCAGTTTCCCCTCTTCGTGTGCCTCAGTTACCCCCCCGTGTGCCTCAGTTTCCCTCCCCGTGTGCCTCAGTTTCCCGCCCAGGATGCATCCAGGAGCCCGGCACCCCCCGTGTGCCTCAGTTTCCCCTCGTGTGCCTCAGTTTCCCGCCCAGGACACAGCCAGGAGCCCGGCACCCCTATGTGCCTCAGTTTCCCCTCTTCGTGTGCCTCAGTTACCCCCCCGTGTGCCTCAGTTTCCCGCCCAGGATGCAGCCAGGAGCCCGGCACACCCCGTGTGCCTCAATTCCCCTGCTTCTGCCTCAATTCCCCTCCCTGTGCCTCAGTTTCCCCCCTCTTGTGCCTCAGTTTCCCCCCGTGTGCCTCAGCAGTTTCCCTCCCCGTGTGCCTCAGTTCCCCCCCGTGTGCCTCAGTTTCCCCTCGTGTGCCTCAGTTTCCCGCCCAGGACACAGCCAGGAGCCTGTTACCCCCCGTGTGCCTCAGTTTCCCCTCGTGTGCCTCAGTTTCCCGCCCAGGACACAGCCAGGAGCCCAGCACCCCCTGTGTGCCTCAGTTTCCCTGCTTCTGCCTCAGTTTCCCCACCGTGTGCCTCAGTTTCCCCCCCTTGTGCCTGTTTCCCTGCCAGGACGCAGCCAGGAGCCCGGCATCCCCCGTGTGCCTCAGTTTTCCCCATGTGCCTCAGTTTCCCTCGTGTGCCTCAGTTTCTCACCCAGGACGAAGCCAGGAGCCCAGCACCTTCCATGTGCCTCAGTTTCCCCCCGTGTGCCTCAGTTTCCCCCCCCGTGTGGGTCAGTTACCACTCCAGGAAGCAGCCATGAGCCTGGCACCCCCCATGTGACTCAGTTTCCCCCCGTGTGCCTCAGTTTCCCCCCGGTGCCTCAGTTTTCCCTCTTCGTGTGCCTCAGTTTCCGCCCCCCGTGTGCCTCAGTCTCCCTCCCTGTGTGCCTCAGTTTCCCCCCCAGGATGCAGCCAGGAGCCCGGCACCTCCATGTGCCTCAATTCCCCCGTGTGCCTCAGTTTCCCCTTTGTGCCTCAGTTTCCCCCCTTTGTGCCTCTGTTTCCCTGCCAGGATGCAGCCAGGAGCTTGGCACCCCCTGTGTGCCTCAGTTTCCCTCCCCGTGTACGTCAATTCCCCCCGTGTGCCTCAGTTTCCCCCCAGGATGCAGCCAGGAGCCTGTTACCCCCCCCGTGTGCCTCAGATTCCCCCCCGTGTGCCTCAGTTTCCCCCCAGGACATACCCAGGAGCCCGTCACCCCCCATGTGCCTCAGTTTCCCCCGTGTGCCTCAGTTTCCCGCCCAAGATGCAGGGAGGAGCCCGGCACCCCTCCATGTGCCTCAGTTTCCCCCATGTGCCTCAGTTTCCCTTCCCATGTGCCTCAGGTCCCGCCGTGTGCCTCAGTTTCCTGCCCAGGACGCAGCCAGGAGCCCGATTCCACCCCCGTGCCTCAGTTTCCCCTCTTCGTGTGCCTCAGTCTCCCTCCCTGTGTGCCTCAGTTTCCCTCCACGATGCAGCCAGGAGCCTATCACCCCCCATGTGCCTCAGTTCCCTCCCCATGTGCTTCATTTACCCCCTTGTGCCTCAGTTTCCCTCCCCGTGTGCCTCAGTTTCCCTCCCTGTGTACCTCAATTCCCCCGTTCTGCCTCAGTTTCCCGCCGTGTGCCTCAGTTTCCCTCCCCGTGTGCCTCAGTTTCCCCTGTGTGTGCCTCAGTTTCCCCCCCAGGACGCAGCCAGGAGCCCGGCACCCCTGTGTGCCTCAGTTTACCTCCGTGTGCCTCAGTTTCCCTGCCAGGACGCAGCCAGGAGACTGGAACACCCTGTGTGCCTCAGTTTCCCCCATGTGCCTCAGTTTCCCACCCAGGAGGCAGCAAGGAGCCCGGCACCCCCCGTGTGCCTCAGTTTCCCTCCCTGTGTGCCTCAGTTTCCTGCCCAGGGCGCAGCCAGGAGCCCGATACCACCCCCCGGTGCCTCAGTTTCCCCTCTTCGTGTGCCTCAGTTTCCCCCCCAGGATGCAGCCAGGAGCCCGGCACCTCCATGTGCCTCAATTCCCCCCATGTGCCTCAGTTTCCCCTTTGTGCCTCAGTTTCCCCTCTTCGTGTGCCTCAGTTTCCCTCCAGGACGCAGCCAGGAGCTTGGCACCCCCTGTGTGCCTCAGTTTCCCTCCCCGTGTACGTCAATTCCCCCCATGTGCCTCAGTTTCCCTTCCCTGTGCCTCTGTTTCCCCCCAGGACGCAGCCAGGAGCCTGTTACCCCCCATGTGCCTCAGATTCTCCCCCGTGTGCCTCAGTTTCCCCCCAGGACATACCCAGGAGCCCGTCACCCCCCACGTGCCTCAGTTTCCCCCGTGTGCCTCAGTTTCCCGCCCAAGATGCAGGGAGGAGCCCGGCACCCCTCATGTGCCTCAGTTTCCCCCATGTGGCTCAGTTTCCCTCCCCATGTGCCTCAGGTCCCGCCGTGTGCCTCAGTTTCCTGCCCAGGACGCAGCTAGGAGCCCGATACCACCCCCGTGCCTCAGTTTCCCCTCTTCGTGTGCCTCAGTCTCCCTCCCTGTGTGCCTCAGTTTCCCTCCAGGACGCAGCCAGGAGCCCGTCACCCCCCATGTGCCTTAATTCCCCCCTTGTGCCTCAGTTTCCCCTTGTGTGCCTCAGTTTCCCCTCATGTGCTTCAGTTTCCCGCCCAGGAGGCAGCAAGGAGCCCAGCATCTCCCGTGTGCCTCAGTTTCCCCCTGTGTGCTTCAGGTCCCGCTGTGTGCCTCTGTTTCCCCCCCAAGACGCAGCCAGGAGCCCGTCACCCCCCATGTGCCTCAATTCCCCCTGTGTGCTTCAGTTTCCCCCCGAGTGCCTCAGTTTCCCTCCTCGTGTGCCTCAGTTTCCCTCCCCGTGTGCCTCAGTTTCCCTCCAGGACGCAGCCAGGAGCCTGTCACCCCCCGTGTGCCTCAGTTTCCCACCCAGGAGCCCAATACCCCCGGTGTGCCTCAGTTTCCCCTCGTGTGCCTCAGTTTCCCTCCCCGTGTGCCTCAGTTTCCCTCCCTGTGTGCCTGAGTTTCCCCTCCTGTGTGCCTCAGTTTCCCCCCCCTTGTGCCTCAGTTTCCTGCCCAGGCCAAAGCCAGGAGCCTGGCACCTCTCGTGTGCCTCAGTTTCCCTCCCCGTGTACCTCAATTCCCCCCTTGTGCCTCAGTTTCCCTCCCCGTGTACCTCAATTCCCCCCTTGTGCCTCAGTTTCCCTCCCCGTGTGCCTCAGTTTCCCTCCCCGTGTGCCTCAATTCCCCCCTTGTGCCTCAGTTTCCCTCCCCGTGTGCCTCAGTTTCCCTCCCCGTGTACCTCAATTCCCCCCTTGTGCCTCAGTTTCCCCCCCAGGATGCAGCCAGGAGCCCGCCACCCCCCGTGTGCCTCAGTTTCCCCCGTGTCTCAGTTTCCCCCCCAGGAAGCAGCCAGGAGACTGGCACACCCTGTGTGCCTCAGTTTCCCGTCCAAGACGCAGGGAGGAGCCCGGCATCCCCCCATGTGCCTCAGTTTCCCCTCATGTGCCTCAGTTTCCCGCCCAGGAGGCAGCGAGGAGCCCAGCATCTCCCGTGTGCCTCAGTTTCCCTCACCGTGTGCCTCAGTTTCCTGCCCAGGGCGCAGCCAGGAGCCCAATACCCACCGCGTGCCTCAGTTTCCCCCGTGTGCCTCAGTTTCCCTCCCAAGATGCAGGGAGGAGCCTGGCACCCCCTGTGTGCCTCAGTTTCCCCCACGTGTGCCTCAATTCTCCCCTGTGTGCCTCAGTTTCCCCTCGTGTGCCTCACTTTTCCTCCCCATGTGCCTCAGTTTCCCGCCCAGGACACAGCCAGGAGCCTGTTACCCGCCGTGTGCCTCAGTTTCCCCCCACGTGCCTCAGTTTCCCCTCTCTGTGCCTCAGTTTCCCTTCCCGCGTACCTCAGGTTCCTGCCAAGGATGCAGCCAGGAGCCCGGCACCCGCCGTGTGCCTCAGTTTCCCCCTGTGTGCCTCAGTTTCCCACCCATGACCAAGCCAGGAGCCCAGCACCTCCCGTGTGCCTCAATTCCCCCCGTGTGCCTCAGTTTCCCTCCCCGTGTGCCTCAGTTTCCCACCCAGGAGCCTGATACCCCCCGCGTGCTTCAGTTTCCCCTTATGTACCTCAGTTTCCCCTCGTGTGCCTCAGTTTCCCTCCAAATGTGCCTCAGTTTCCCCTCTTCGTGTGCCTCAGTTTCCCCCACGTGCCTCAGTTTCCCACCCAGGATGCAGCCAGGAGCCCAATACCCCCGGTGGGCCTCAGTTTCCCCTCGTGTGCCTCAGTTTCCCTCCCTGTGTGCCTCAGTTTTCCCCCGTGCCTCAGTTTCCCCTCAGGACACAGCCAGGAGCCCGGCACCCCCCATGTGCTTCAGTTTCCCTCCCCGTGTGCCTCAGTTTCCCCCCATGTGCCCCAGTTTCCCTCCCCGTGTGCCTCTGTTTCCCTGCCAGGACACAGCCAGGAGCTCGGCACCCCCCATGTGCCTCAGTTTCCCTCCCCATGTGCCTCAGTTTCCCCCCGTGTGCCTCAGTTTCCCTCCCCATGTGCCTCAGTTTCCCCTCTTCATGTGCCTCGGTTTCCCCCCTGTGTGCCTCAGTTTCCCTCCAGGACGCAGCCAGGAGCCTGTCACCCCCCATGTGCCTCAGTTTCCCTCCCCGTGTGCCTCAATTCTCCCCTTGTGCCTCAGTTCCCCCACGTGCCTCAGTTTCCCACCCAGGAGGCAGCGAGGAGCCCGGCACCCCCCATGTGCCTCAGTTTCCCACATGTGCCTCAGTTTCCCTCCCCATGTGCCTCAGGTCCCGCCGTGTGCCTCAGTTTCCCCCCCCAGGATGCAGCCAGGAGCCCGGCACCCCCGTGTGCCTCAGTTTACCCCGTGTGCCTCAGTCTCCCTCCCTGTGTGCCTCAGTTTCCCTCCACGATGCAGCCAGGAGCCCGTCACCCCCCATGTGCCTTAATTCCCCCCTTGTGCCTCAGTTTCCCCTTGTGTGCTTCAGTTTCCCTCCCCGTGTGCCTCTGTTTCCCTGCCAGGACGCAGCCAGGAGCCTGGCACCCCCTGTGTGCCTCAGTTTCCCTCCCCATGCACGTCAATTCCCCCCCGTGTGCCTCAGTTTCCCCCATGTGCCTCAGTTTCCCTCCCAATGTGCCTCAGTTTCCCCCCGTGTGCCTCAGTTTTCCCCCGTGTGCCTCAGTTTCCCACCCAGGACGCAGCCAGGAGCCTGGCACCCCCTGTGTGCCTCAGTTTCCCTCCCCATGCACGTCAATTCCCCCCCTTGTGCCTCTGTTTCCCACCCAGGACGCAGCCAGTAGCCTGGCACCCCCTGTGTGCCTCGGTTTCCCGCGCCGGAGGCAGCCAGGAGCCCAGCAGCTCCCGTGTGCCTCAGTTTCCCCCCGTGTGCCTCAGTTTCCCACCCAGGATGCAGCCAGGAGCCCGATACCCCCCCCCCATGTGCCTCAGTCTCCCTCCCCGTGTGCCTCAGTTTCCCCCCCAGGACGCAGCCAGGAGCCCGTCACCCCCCATGTGCCTCAATTCCCCCCGTGTGCCTCAGCTTCCCCGCTTCTGCCTCAGTTTCCCTCCCCATGTGCCTCAGTTTCCCTCCCTGTGTGCCTCAATTCCTCCCTGTGCCTCAGTTTCCACCGTGTGCCTCAGTTTCCCGCCCAAGACGCAGGGAGGAGCCCGGCTCCCCCCCATGTGCCTCAGTTTCCCTCCCCATGTGCCTCAATTCCCCCCTTGTGCCTTAGTTTCCCCTTGTGTGCCTGTTTCCCTGCCAGGACACATCCAGGAGCCTGGCCCCCCCCGTGTGCCTCAGTTTCCCTCCCCGTGTACATCAATTCCCCCCGTGTGCCTCAGTTTCCCCCCCGCGTGCCTCAGTTTCCCCCCAGGACGCAGCCAGGAGCCTGTTACCCCCCCCGTGTGCCTCAGTTTCCCCCATGTGCCTCAGTCTCCCTCCCCATGTGCCTCAGTCTCCCCCCGTGTGCCTCAGTTTCCCACACAGGATGCATCCAGGAGCCCGGCACCCCCTATGTGCCTCAGTTTCCCTCCTTGGGTGCCTCAGTTTCCCCCCGCGTGTCTCAGTTTCCCTCCCCGTGTGCCTCAGTTTCCCCCCGTGTGCCTCAGTTTCCCACCCAGGATGCAGCCAGGAGCCTGTCACCCCCCATGTGCCTCAGTTTCCCTCCCCGTGTGCCTCAGTTTCCCCGCTTCTGCCTCAGTTTCCCTCCCCATGTGCCTCAATTCCCCCCCCGTGTACCTCATTTTCCCCGTGTGCCTCAGTTTCCCCTCGTGTGCCTCAGTTTCCACCTTGTGCCTCAGTTTCCCTCCCCGCGTGCCTCAGTTTCCCCCCCGTGTGCCTCAGTTTCCCACCCAGGATGTATCCAGGAGCCTGTCACCCCCCCATGTGCCTCAGTTTCCCCGCTTCTGCCTCAGTTTCCCCCATGTGCCTCAGTTTCCCTCCCTGTGTGCCTCAGTTTCCCTCCCCGTGTGCCTCAGTTTCCCCCTGTGTGCCTCAGTTTCCCTCCCCATGTGCCTCAGTTTCCCCCCGTGTGCCTCAGTTTCCCATCCAGGATGCATCCAGCAGCCTGTCGCCCCCCATGTGCCTCAATTCCCCCCATGTGCCTCAGTTTCCCCGCTTCTGCCTCAGTTTCCCTCCCCATGTGCCTCAATTCCCCCGTGTGCCTCAGTTTCCCACCCAGGATACATCCAGGAGCCCGGCACCCCCCATGCGCCTCAGTTTCCCCCCGTGTGCCTCAATTTCCCTCTCCGTGTACCTCAGTTTCCCTCCCCGTGTGCCTCAGTTTCCCCCTGTGTGCCTCAGTTTCCCCTGTGTGCCTCAGTTTCCCCCGTGTGCCTCAGTTTCCCCCCGTGCGCCTCAGTCTCCCTCCCTGTGTGCCTCAGTTTCCCCTCATGTGCCTCAGTTTCCCCGCTTCTGCCTCAGTTTCCCTCTCCGTGTGCCTCAGTTTCCCCCATGTACCTCAGTTTCCCTCCCTGTGCGCCTCAGTTTCCCGCCCAGGCCGCAGCCAGGAGCCCGTTTCCCGCGCAGGCCGCAGCCAGGAGCCCGTTTCCCGCGCAGGCCGCAGCCCGGCCCGTCAGGCCGGCCCAGGCCCTTTATTGCTCAGCCCAGCCCCACCGAGCCCCGGATGGAGAAGTGGATCCTGGGCCGGAAGCGCCGGACTCTGCTCAGGAACCGCCCGAACCGGCCCCGCTGCACCAGCACCGGCTGCAGGAGGGACGAGGGGGTCACTGCGGCCCCGGGACCCTGCACCCCGGTTCTCATGTCTGAACCCACCCAGCACCCCACACCTGGGACCCAGCACCCCACACCTCGGACCCCCCCAAACCCAGCACCCCACACCCAGCACCCCACACCTCGGACCCAGCACCCCACACCTGGGACCCCCCCCCAACCCAGCACCCCACACCCAGCACCCCACACCCAGCACCCCAAAGCTGGGACCCCCCCCAATCCAGCACCCCACACCTCGGACCCCCCCCAACCCAGCACCCCACACCCAGCACCCCACACCCAGCACCCCACACCCAGCACCCCACTCCCACTCCCTGCACCCCACACCCAGCACCCCACACCCAGCACCCCACTCCCAGTCCCAGCACCCCAAACACAGCACCCCACTTCCAGCACCCCACTCCCAGCCCCAGCACCCCAAACACAGCACCCCAAACACAGCACCCCACTCCCACTCCCAGCACCCCAAACACAGCACCCCACTTCCAGCACCCAACTCCCAGTCCCAGCACCCCAAACCCAGCACTCCAAACACAGCACCCCACTCCCAGCACCCCACTCCCACTCCCTGCACCCCACTCCCAGCATCCCACTCCCAGCCCCAGCACCCCAAACCCAGCACCCCAAACCCAGCACCCCAAACCCTGTACCCCACTTCCAGCACCCCAAACCCAGCACCCCACTTCCAGCACCCCACTCCCAGCCCCAGCACCCCAAACCCAGCACCCCACTCCTAGGACACAGCACCCCATTCCCTGCACCCCAAACCCAGCCCCAACACCCCAAACCCAGCACCCCACTTCCAGCACCCCACTCCCAGTCCCAACACCCCAAACCCAGCACCCCAAACCCTGTACCCCACTTCCAGCACCCCACTCCCAGTCCCAGCACCCCAAACCCAGCACCCCAAACCCAGCACCCCACTTCCAGCACCCCACTCCCAGCCCCAGCACCCCAAACACAGCACCCCAAACACAGCACCCCAAACCCAGCACCCCACTCCCACTCCCAGCACCCCACTTCCAGCACCCCACTCCCAGTCCCAGCACCCCAAACCCAGCACCCCACTAGCATCCCAGCCCCCCACACGCCCCCCACACCCCCCTCCCCTTCCACCTTCAAGCTGCCCCTTTTAGGGACAACACCCCCCAAGAAACCTCACCCCTACCCCACCCCCCACCCATGGGTGCTGAGGGAGGGGGTGTGGGGTGTGGGTGCCACCCCTTAGGGCCCCCCCAAAACCTCACATCAGCCGAGGCGTCGGTGCAGCGCAGTTCGATCTCGGGGGCGCTCTCCCCAAAATTCACCGGCCCCCAACACTCCTTGATCACCTGGGGATGGGGACAGGGGTGTAGAGGGGACACGACACCCAGGGGTCACCCAGATTTGGGGACACCCAAGGGTGGGGTCCCCTCCTTCCTCCACCCCCATCCTCAGCCTCACCCCGTTCTCCTTGAACTCGCAGTCGTCGGGGTCCCCCCTGATGCTGGGGCTGCACTCGGTCTCCATGATGCTGAAGTTGAGTCTCCGGAGCAGGGTGAGGTCCACACCCTGGGGTGGGGGGTGTATTGGGTGGGGGGGGTGTATTGGGTGGGGGGGTGGGGGTTGGGGGGGTGTTGGAAGGGGTGGGAAGGGAAGGATTTGGGGCACCCACTGTAGGCTGGGGTGATTATTGGGTGTGGGTACCTGGTAGGCAAACCTAAGCCAGGGTGGGGAGCGACCCCCTCGCATCCAACCTCTGGTTCTGGGGGACCCCGTGGTGTCCCCATGGGGGTGTCCCCAGGGTGGTGGCACCCATCAAGGGCTTTGGGTGCTCATCACCCAGTACCCAAACCCAACCCAGGGCTGGGGAGGGGGGAGAAACCCGGTTCCCAACCCCCCTCCCCAAGCCCCCCTCCGCAACCCAGGGCTGTCCCCAGAGCTGTCCCCAGAGCTGTCCCCAGGGTATCCCCAGGGTATCCCCAGGCTGTCCCCAGGGTATCCCTAGGGTATCCTCAGGGCTGTCCCCAGGGTGTCCCCAGGGTATCCCCAGGGCTGTCCCCAGGGTGTCCCCAGGGCATCCCCAGGGTGTCCCCAGGGCTGTCCCCAGGGTATCCCCAGGGTATCCCCAGGGCTGTCCCCAGGGTATCCCCATGGGTGTCCCCAGTGCTGTCCCCAGGGTGTCCCCAGGTTATCTTCAGGGTGTCCCCAGGCTCTCCCCAAGGTATCCCCAAGGTATCCCCAGGGTATCCCCAGGCTGTCCCCAGGGTATCCCCAGGCTGTCCCCAGGGTATCCCCAGGGTATCCCCAGTGCTGTCCCCAGGGTGCCCCCAGGGTATCCCCAGGCTGTCCCCAGGGTATCCCCAGGGTGTCCCCAGGCTGTCCCCAGGGTATCCCCAGGGTGTCCCCAGGGTGCCCCCAGGGTATCCCCAGGCTGTCCCCAGGGTATCCCCAGGCTGTCCCCAGGCTGTCCCCAGGGTGCCCCCAGGCTGTCCCCAGGCTGTCCCCAGGCTGTCCCCAGGGTATCCCCAGGCTGTCCCCAGGGTGTCCGCAGGCTGTCCCCAGGGTGCCCCCAGGCTGTCCCCAGGCTGTCCCCAGGCTGTCCCCAGGGTGCCCCCAGGCTGTCCCCAGGCTGTCCCCAGGCTGTCCCCAGGGTATCCCCAGGCTGTCCCCAGGGTATCCCCAGGGTGTCCCCAGGCTGTCCCCAGGCTGTCCCCAGGGCTGTCCCCAGGCTGTCCCCAGGGTGTCCCCAGGGTGTCCCCAGGGTGTCCCCAGGCTGTCCCCAGGGCTGTCCCCAGGCTGTCCCCAGGGTGTCCCCAGGGTATCCCCAGGGTGTCCCCAGGCTGTCCCCAGGCTGTCCCCAGGGCTGTCCCCAGGGCTGTCCCCAGGCTGTCCCCAGGGTGTCCCCAGGGTATCCCCAGGGTGTCCCCAGGCTGTCCCCAGGCTGTCCCCAGGGCTGTCCCCAGGCTGTCCCCAGGGTGTCCCCAGGGTATCCCCAGGCTGTCCCCAGGCTGTCCCCAGGCTGTCCCCAGGCTGTCCCCAGGCTGTCCCCAGGGTGTCCCCAGGCTGTCCCCAGGCTGTCCCCAGGCTGTCCCCAGGGTATCCCCAGGCTGTCCCCAGGCTGTCCCCAGGGCTATCCCCAGGCTGTCCCCAGGGTGTCCCCAGGCTGTCCCCAGGGTGTCCCCAGGGTGTCCCCAGGCTGTCCCCAGGCTGTCCCCAGGTGTCCCCAGCCCGGGCACTCACCGGGCCGGGCTCGGGCTCGGCGCTGAGCAGCCTGAAGGCGTTGGGCAGCTCGGGCCGCTGGTTGTAGGACTGCACGGCCTGAGCCAGCGCCTGGCTGTAGGCGAGGGGGGCCGGGGCGGGGAGGGCGCACGCCCCCCCCAGCACCGCCAGCACCAGCACCCAGGAGCTCGGCATCCTCCTCCTCCTCCTCCTCCCCCTCCCCCGGGCCCGGCCCCTTTTATCCCCAGCCTGGGGAAGTTGGGGAACCCCCTCCCGGGGATCGGGCCCCCCCCCCTCACCCCCCCCAAGCCGGAAACGCCTGGCCCCAGCCCACAGGGTGACGGTTGGGGTGGGGGGGACACACACGGGGGGAGGGGGGGGGGGCCCTGGCGTGGCTGGTGGCCCCCTTGGGGACACGGCCCTGCTCCCCAGGGTGTCCCAGGGCAGGGGGACCACCTGGGACCCCCCCATTCCCAGTGGGGTGCGGGGGGGGTGTTGGGGTGGCTCAGGGCCCCGCGGGCACCAAGGTGCCACTGGGACCATGTGCTGGTGCCCCCCAAGGCTGAGCCTGCCCCAGCCCATTGCCCCAAGCTGGGGGGTGCCCCCTGACCCCCCCCTGAGCCGTGACACCCACCCTGAGCTGTGACACCCCCCAAATCCTGATCCACCCCCTGAGCTGTGACACCCCCCCCAAATCTTGATTGAGCCCCTGAGCCGTGACACCCCCCCAAATCCTGATCCACCCTCTGAGCCATGTCACCCCCTGAGCCATGACACCCCCTGAGCTGTGACACCCCCTGAGCTGTGACACCCCCCCAAATCCTGATCCACCCCCTGAGTCCTGACACCCCCTGAGCTGTGACACCCCCTGAGCTGTGACACCCCCCCAAATCCTGATCCACCCCCTGAGTCCTGACACCCCCTGAGCCCTGACACCCCCCGAGCCCTGACACCCCCCCAAATCCCGACCCAACCCCCCTGAGCCATGTCATCCCCCCAAATCCTGATCCACCCCCTGAGCTGTGACCCCCCCTGATCCATGAACCCCCTGATCCATGACCCCCCCCTGATCCATGACCCCCCCTGAGCTGTGACACCCCCTGATCCATGACCCCCCCTGATCCATGAACCCCCTGATCCATGACCCCCCCTGATCCATGACACCCCCTGAGCTGTGACCCCCCCTGATCCATGACCCCCCCTGATCCATGACCCCCCCTGAGCTGTGACCCCCCCTGATCCATGACCCCCCCTGATCCATGACACCCCCACTCACACACACAACCCCAAATCATCTTTATTCCATCCCTGGGGGTGACACCCCCCCCCGGGGTGTCCCCAGGAGCTGGGATGCTTTGGGGGGGCCCCTTGCCCGTGGGGGTCCCCGTGAGGATGAGGATGCTCCCGATGGGCGACTGGGGCAGGTGCCGAAGGCTCGCTGGGTGCTGGGGCTGCGGGGCTGGGTGGTGGGAGAAAGAAGGGTGGGGTTCACCTTACAGCCAAAAAAAAAGGGGGGGGGGACACATATGGGGGACAGCCAGGTCCCCACAGCCCCCCCCTCCCAGTATGGGGATACTGGGAGGGGGGGGGTCCTCACCAGTTGCTGGCCACACTCCACCATCGACAGCGGCACCTCGGGTAGGAAGGTGAAGACAGAGACCTGGGCTGAGCACCTCAGCACCTGGGCATGGGTGGGGAGGGGGGTCCTGAGCACCCTAAGAAGGGGGTGACCCCCCCCCTCCAGTGTCCCCCAGTTGGGTGGGGGGGATGGGAACCCCCCCCCACCCCCCCAGTCCCACAGCTTACCCTGCCCGGGTGGGCTCGGCAGGTGGCACTGGGGGGCTTGGGGCAGGGGGGGTGACGGGCGGTGAAGTTGATGGTGAAATGGGTCCCCCAGTCGAAGCTCTACTGGGAGAAGAAGGAGGGGGGGGGGGGGAACACTCAGAGCCTTCCCAAAACCAGCATGGAAACTGGGAGGCCTTACTGGGATTCCTTACTGGGATGGGTGTCCAACCCCAGTGTCCCCCAGCAGCGCCCACCCTACTCCTAACTGTCCCTTACTGGGAGCCCTTACTGGGATGGGTGTCCAATCCCAGTGTCCCCCAGCAGCGCCCACCCTACTCCTAACTGTCCCTTACTGGGAGCCCTTACTGGGATGGGTGTCCAACCCCAGGGGCTCCCAGCAGCACCCACCCTGCTCCTACCGTCCCCTTACTGGGAGCCCTTACTGGGATGGGTTTCCAACCCCAGGGGCTCCCAGCAGCACCCACCCTGCTCCTACTGTCCCTTACTGGGATTCCTTACTGGGATGGGTGTCCAACCCCAGGGGCTCCCAGAAGCTTGGAAACTGGGACCCCTCCTTACTGGGATCCCTTACTGGGATCCCCACCCAGCCCCAGTGCTCCCCAGCAGTACCCACCCAGCTCCTACCGTCCTGGTGAGTCCCAGCAGCTTGGAAACTGGGATTCCTCCTTACTGGGATCCCTCCTTTACTGGGATCCCTTACTGGGATCCTCACCCAGCCCCAGTGCCCCCCCAGCAGCTTGGAAACTGGGATCCCTCCTTTACTGGGATCCCTCCTTTACTGGGATCCCCACCCAGCCCCAGTGCCCCCCCAGCAGCTTGGAAACTGGGATCCCTCCTTACTGGGATCCCTTACTGGGATCTCCACCCAACCCCAGTGCCCCCCAGCAGCTTGGAAACTGGGATCCCCTCCTTTACTGGGGTCCCTCCTTTACTGGGATCTCCACCCAGCCCCAGTGCCCCCCCAGCAGCTTGGAAACTGGGATCCCTCCTTTACTGGGATCCCTCCTTACTGGGATCCCTTACTGGGATCCTCACCCAGCCCCAGTGCCCCCCCAGCAGCTTGGAAACTGGGATCCCTCCTTTACTGGGATCCCTCCTTTACTGGGATCCCTTACTGGGATCCCCACCCAACCCCAGTGCCCCCCAGCAGCACCCACCCAGTTCCTACCGTCCTGGTGAGTCCCAGCAGCTTGGAAACTGGGATCCCTCCTTTACTGGGATCCCTCCTTTACTGGGATCCCTCCTTACTGGGATCCCTTACTGGGATCCCCACCCAACCCCAGTGCCCCCCAGCAGCACCCACCCAGCTCCTACCGTCCTGGTGAGTCCCAGCAGCTTGAGCAGCCTCAGCTCCTGCCCGTGGGTCTCCAGCACCGACCTCACCAGTTCACAAGGAGCCGGTGTCCCCAGTGTCCCCAGTATCCCCAGTGTCCCCATGGCCCCCGCTGCCACCAGCACAGCTCCCAGCACCACCAGTGCCATGCTGGCCAGGGATGAGTGGGGAAGAGGTTGGATTTGGGTGCCCCCCCCCCCTCCCCAACACACCTCCCTCTCCCCAGGTTGGGATGGTTTCCCAGGCTGGAGGAACACTGGGGGCCCCAGTAAGGAAAGGCTCAGGTTACTGGTGTTGTCCTTGGCTCCCTGCCGAGGCCGAGGGGACCTGGAGCCAAGAGGAGATGGAGCCATGGAAGAGGCTTACTGGGACATACTGGGCATCCCATTCCTCCCCATCCTAGAGCAGGACCATCCTCCCAGCCCCTCCAGACAGGAGCTCCCACCCCTCCCCTGCTCCCTTTAGGTCTTTTGGGGTGGATTTAATCCCTCTCACTCCACCCAGACCCAGGGGAACCTCCAGGTCTTGAGTGGAGAGGATGGTTTTTTTGGTGGAATTTGGGGGTTTTCTCCTCAACTGGGGTCCATCCTGCTCTCCCAGTTTACATTCCCTGGGTGAACTGGGCTTGTTTCTCCCTAAATTTGGCATTTTTCTGTCATTTTATGGAGACCAGAAGGTCTGGGATGAGCAGGGAGGTGGGATGCTGGAGAGCCTGGAGCTCCAGAACAGGGAGGTGGGATGCTGGGGGGTCTGCAGCTCCAGAACAGGGAGGTGGGATGCTGGAGAGCCTGGAGCTCCTGAACTGGGAAATAGGATGCTGGAGGGTCTGGAGCTCCAGAACTGGGAGGTGGGATGCTGGAGGGTCTGGAGCTCCTGAACAGGGAGGTGGGATGCTGGAGGGTCTGGAGCTCCAGAGCAGGGAGGTGGGATGCTGGAGGGTCTGGAGCTCCAGAGCAGTGAGGTGGGATGCTGGAGGGTCTGGAGCTCCAGAACAGGGAGGTGGGATGCTGGAGGGTCTGGAGCTCCAGAGCAGGGAGGTGGGATGCTGGAGGGTCTGGAGCTTCAGAGCAAGGAGGTGGGATGCTGGAGGGTCTGGAGCTCCTGAATTGGGAGGTGGGATGCTGGAGGGTCTGGAGAGCCAGAGCAGGGAGGTGGGATGCTGGAGGGTCTGGAGCTCCTGAACTGGGAAATAGGATGCTGGAGGGTCTGGAGCTCCAGAGCAGGGAGGTGGGATGCTGGAGGGTCTGGAGCTCCAGAACAGGGAGGTGGGATGCTGGAGGGTCTGCAGCTCCAGAGCAGGGAGGTGGGATGCTGGAGGGTCTGGAGCTCCAGAACAGGGAGGTGGGATGCTGGAGAGCCTGGAGCTCCTGAACAGGGAGTTGGGATTCTGGAGGGTCTGGAGCTCCTGAACTGGGAGGTGGGATGCTGGATGGTCTGGAGCTCCTGAACTGGGAAATAGGATGCTGGAGGGTCTGGAGCTCCAGAGCAGGGAGGTGGGATGCTGGAGGGTCTGGAGCTCCAGAGCAGGGAGGTGGGATGCTGGAGGGTCTGGAGCTCCAGAGCAGGGAGGTGGGATGCTGGAGGGTCTGGAGCTCCAGAGCAGGGAGGTGGGATGCTGGAGGGTCTGGAGCTCCAGAACAGGGAGGTGGGATGCTGGAGGGTCTGCAGCTCCAGAGCAGGGAGGTGGGATGGTGGAGAGCCTGGAGCTCCTGAACAGGGAGTTGGGATTCTGGAGGGTCTGGAGCTCCTGAACTGGGAGGTGGGATGCTGGATGGTCTGGAGCTCCTGAACTGGGAAATAGGATGCTGGAGGGTCTGGAGCTCCAGAGCAGGGAGGTGGGATGCTGGAGGGTCTGGAGCTCCAGAACAGGGAGGTGGGATGCTGGAGGGTCTGGAGCTCCAGAGCAGGGAGGTGGGATGCTGGAGGGTCTGGAGCTCCAGAACAGGGAGGTGGGATGCTGGAGGGTCTGGAGCTCCAGAGCAGGGAGGTGGGATGCTGGAGGGTCTGGAGCTCCTGAACAGGGAGGTGGGATGCTGGAGAGCCTGGAGCTCCAGAACAGGGAGGTGGGATGGTGGAGGGTCTGGAGAGCCAGAACAGGGAGGTGGGATGCTGGAGGGTCTGGAGCTCCTGAACTGGGAGGTGGGATGCTGGAGAGCCTGGACCTCCTGAACTGGGAGGTGGGATGCTGGAGGGTCTGGAGCTCCTGAACAGGGAGGTGGGATGCTGGAGAGCCTGGAGCTCCAGAACAGGGAGGTGGGATGCTGGAGGGTCTGGAGAGCCAGAACAGGGAGGTGGGATGCTGGAGGGTCTGCAGCTCCAGAGCAGGGAGGTGGGATGGTGGAGAGCCTGGAGCTCCTGAACAGGGAGTTGGGATTCTGGAGGGTCTGGAGCTCCTGAACTGGGAGGTGGGATGCTGGATGGTCTGGAGCTCCTGAACTGGGAAATAGGATGCTGGAGGGTCTGGAGCTCCAGAGCAGGGAGGTGGGATGCTGGAGGGTCTGGAGCTCCAGAACAGGGAGGTGGGATGCTGGAGGGTCTGGAGCTCCAGAGCAGGGAGGTGGGATGCTGGAGGGTCTGGAGCTCCAGAACAGGGAGGTGGGATGCTGGAGGGTCTGGAGCTCCTGAACAGGGAGGTGGGATGCTGGAGAGCCTGGAGCTCCAGAACAGGGAGGTGGGATGCTGGAGGGTCTGGAGAGCCAGAACAGGGAGGTGGGATGCTGGAGGGTCTGGAGCTCCTGAACTGGGAGGTGGGATGCTGGAGGGTCTGGAGAGCCAGACCAGGGAGGTGGGATGCTGGAGAGCCTGGAGCTCCAGAGCAGGGAGGTGGGATGCTGGAGCTTCCCCCTTTCTCTAGGGAAGAGCCAAAAGGGAGAAAGGAAAGAAAATAAGCCCCCCAACCCCCCCAAGAAATCCCTGGGGAATAAAAGCCAGGAGCTGGAGTGGGGTGGGTGAGGGCTGGCAGAGGCACCCGGGGCCACCAAACCACCAAGGACCAGGTTGAGCTCTTGGGAAGAGGATTTGATCATAGGATCATAGAGTCACACACAATCCCAGCCTGGGCTGGGTTGGGAGGGAGCCCAAGGATCCCAGAGCTCCAACCCCCTGCCACAGGCAGGGCCACCAACCTCCAGGCCTGGAGCTCCACAAGGTTGGAAGAAGCAGCTGGAGAGATTCCAAAGACACCAGCTTTTCAGTTATAAAACTTTTCAGGGCTGGGGGACACCCTCCAAGACCCCAAAATATCAGGAAGGGCTTTTTCTGCTCCCATCAATTCTGGGTTCCTGGTGTGTGGAGTCAGAGAATCCCAGCCTGGGCTGGGTTGGGAGGGAGCCCAAGGGCCCCAGAGCTCCAACCCCCTGCCACAGGCAGGGCCACCAACCTCCAGGCCTGGAGCTCCACAAGGTTGCCCAGGGCCCCAGCCAACCTGGCCTTCAACACCCCCAGGGATGGAGGTGTTCCATGGAGGGAAGTGCTGTCCATGGCCAGAGCCAGATCCCAGAATCCTGGGATGCCCATGGCTGGCAGGAATCCATAAGGTCCCTTCGCTCCCCTCGGCCTCCTCTCCTCCAGGGCCTCCTCAACCCCTTCAGCCTCTCCTCAGGAGCCTTCCCCTCCAGCCCTTCCCCATCCTCACTGCCAGACACTCTCCCACAGTTTCCTGTCCCTCTTGGCCTGTGGTGCCCAAACCTGCCCCAGGACTGGAGGTGAGGCCGCCCCAGCGCAGGGCAGAGCGGGACAATCCCCTCCCTGGGCTGGGATTAGAATCATGGAACCACAGGATGGTTTAGGTTGGAAAAGCCCTTCAAGCCCATGGAGCCCAACCATCTGTCCAGCCCTGCCAGGTCCAACCCCAGACCATGTCACCAAGCACAAGATCTGCTCTTCTTCTGAACCCCTCCAGGGATGGTGCCTCACCCACCCCCTGGGCAGCCTGGGCCAGGGTCTGACCCCCCTCTCAGCACAGACATTGTTCCTGATGTCCAACCTCAGCTTCCCCTGGTGCAGCTTCAGGTCCCAGGCAGAGCCAGGAGATGGGGATGGAGACACGGGGGGCACTGGGGTGAGCACCCAGCTCCCAGTTTCCCCTCCCAGCACCAAAGGGCAACCTGGTGGGACATGGGCATGGAGGAGCTGCAGAGGGATGGCAGCCTGGGCCACAGCCCCACAGCTCTGCCAGGGAAGAACTTGGCCCTCCCAGCTGAGCTGAGCCTGCCCTGGCCCAGCTTGAGCCCAGTGCCCCTCCTGCCAGCTCCTGGCCCCTGGCTGAAGAGACCAGCGCCCACCTCTCTGCACCCTCCTGGCAGGGCAGGGCAGGGCAGGGCAGGGCAGGGCAGGGCAGGGGGGAGAAGGGCTCCCCTCAGCCTCCTCTGCTCCAGCCTCAACACCCCCAGCTCCCTCAGCCGCTCCTCGCAAGCTTTGCTGCTCTCCAGCCCCTTCCCCAGCCTGGTTGCCCTTCTCTGGACACGCTCCAGGCCCTCCATGGCCTTCTTGGAGTCAGGGGCCCACAGCTGCCCCCAGCACTCTCTCATGGGGACAGCATCTCCCAGCACCATCCAACTTCCCAATCCCTATCCATTTCGTTTTTCCCTCCTCCCAAAAAAATCCCACCCCAGCTCCTCTCCACCCACCTCCAACATCAACTCAGAAAATAGCTGGATATTTAATTTAGGGGACACCTTCAGTAGGGAACATCTCAGCCTGGTTCCCCTTTTGGAATCCCAAGAAGGTCGTTTAGTGTCGTTCACGTTTGGCCAACCCAACCCATCCTCCCCAGTTGCCAAAACCCAGCCCCCTCCCCCCTTCCCCCCCAGCACAGTTTAACCACTGGGGTTTAGGGGGGTTGGAAGGTTTTCCTCATCCTCTTCCTGGTTTCTCCATCCTGTGGCTCTTGCAGAAGAACTGTCCCCACCAAAAAGCTTGCATCAAGCAGCTCCTCAACCATGGAGCCTGGAGGAGATGGCTGGAAACACCACTGAATGGGGTGGTTGGTGGGGGTCTTTGGGGGGGGGTTGGATAAACCAGGAGAAGATCCACCCATGGGGAGCATGGAGCTGCATGGCCACAGTCCAAGTCCTCAGGGAATTGGGATGGAGTCTCTTTGCTGGTCGATGGAAATTGAGGATGTGGTTCCAGAGGCATCAAAGTGGCTGTTTGGATGTTGTAATGAAGCTCCCCCCCCCCCCCCCCCTCCTCTCCTTCCCCCCACCCCAGCCCACAGGGGTGTTTCCCAAAGTCATGGTGGGAAACCACCAGTGAGGGGAAGGAAGCGTGGAGCTACGTGTCCCAACGAAGGGAGGGAGGGAGGGAGGGATGGGGGGCAGCTCCATGCTCGCTCCAGCTTGGGAGATGCAGCGTGTTTCCATCCTTGGGAGTTCAAGCCAAGGGTGGGGATGAGTTCTGGATGAGTTCTGGATGAGTTCTGGATGAGGTTTGGATAGATCTGGATGAGGTTAGAAGAGGCCTGGATGAGCTCTGGATGAGTTCTGGATGGGCTTTGGATGAGGTTTGGATAGTTCTGGATGAGTTCTGGATGAGTGTTGGATAGGTCTGGATGAGTTCTGGCTAGTTCTGGATGAGTTCTGGCTAGTTCTAGATAGGTCTGGATGAGTTTTGGATAGTTCTGGATGAGCTTTGGACAGGTCTGGATGAGTCCTGGATAGGTCTGGATGGGTTTTGGATAGGTCTGGATGAGTTCTGGATAGGTCTGGATGAGTTCTGGATAGGTCTGGATGAGTCATGGATGAGTCCTGGATAGGTCTGGATGAGTCCTGGATAGTTCTGGATGAGTAATGGATAGATCTGGATAGGTCTGGATGAGTTTTGGATGAGTTCTGGATAGTTCTGGATGAGTTTTGGACAGGTCTGGATGAGTCCTGGATAGGTCTGGATGAGTTCTGGATAGGTCTGGATAGTTCTGGATGAGTTTTGGACAGGTCTGGATGAGTCCTGGATAGGTCTGGATGAGTTCTGGATAGTTCTGGATGAGTCATGGATAGTTCTGGATGAGTCCTGGATAGGTCTGGATGAGTCCTGGATAGTTCTGGATGAGTAATGGATAGATCTGGATAGGTCTGGATGAGTTTTGGATGAGTTCTGGATAGTTCTGGATGAGTTTTGGACAGGTCTGGATGAGTCCTGGATAGGTCTGGATGAGTTCTGGATAGGTCTGGATAGTTCTGGATGAGTTTTGGACAGGTCTGGATGAGTCCTGGATAGGTCTGGATGAGTTCTGGATAGTTCTGGATGAGTCATGGATAGTTCTGGATGAGTCCTGGATGAGTCCTGGATAGGTCTGGATGAGTCCTGGATGAGTCCTGGATAGGTCTGGATGAGTCCTGGATAGTTCTGGATGAGTAATGGATAGATCTGGATAGGTCTGGATGAGTTTTGGATGAGTTCTGGATGAGTCAGGGATAGTTCTGGATGAGTCCTGGATGAGTCCTGGATAGGTCTGGATGAGTCCTGGATAGTTCTGGATGAGTTTTGGATGAGTTCTGGATAGGTCTGGATGGGTTATGGATAGGTCTGGATGGGTTATGGATAGGTCTGGATGGGTTATGGATAGGTCTGGATGGGTTTTGGATAGGTCTGGATGGGTTTTGGATAGTTCTGGATGAGTTTTGGATAGTTCTGGGTGAGTTTTGGGTAGTTCTGGATGAGTTTTGGATCAGTTTGTCTTTGTCAATGACACTTGAGCACCTGGAGATGCACCCCCAACCTCTCCCTCTGGATTGTCATCGAAAAAAGAAGGGTTGCCACCCCAAAAAACCTCTCCCTTCTTCCACCCACCACCTTGCTTTCTTCTCAGATGGTGAGGAGGGGGATGCAACCCACTCCCACCCCTCCCTCATGACAAACCATGGGGGCCATAAACGTCCACCGGTTGGTCTCCGGGTCGTACATCTCTACTGAGCTGAGGTTGGACTGTCCATCGTAACCCCCCACGGCGTACAGGCGGCCACAGTTGGCCACCAGCGACACGCGGCTCCTGCGGGTGTTCATGGGGACGATGAGGTACCACTGGTCTGCCATGGAGCTGTAGACTTCAGCCATGCTGAGGAACCCCGACCCGTCGTACCCTCCACACACGAACATCTTGCTGCCCAGGGAGGCGGCGCCGTGGCGGCACCGCTTGTTGAGCATGCTGGAGACCCCGTGCCACGAGGCTGTGTGGTGGTTGTAGTACTCCACCTGTAGGCATGGGGAGCAGAGCAGAGGATCAGACACTGGGCTGGGTTGGGAGGGAGGCCCAAGGATCCCAGAGCTCCAACCCCCTGCCACAGGCAGGGCCACCAACCTCCAGGCCTGGAGCTCCACAAGGTTGGAAGAAGCAGCTGGAGAGATTCCAAAGACACCAGCTTTTCAGTTATAAAACTTTCCAGGGCTGGGGGACACCCTCCAAGACCCCAAAATATCAGGAAGGGCTTTTTCTGCTCCCATCAATTCTGGGTTCCTGGTGTGTGGAGTCAGAGAATCCCAGCCTGGGCTGGGTTGGGAGGGAGCCCAAGGGTCCCAGAGCTCCAACCCCCTGCCACAGGCAGGGCCACCAACCTCCAGGCCTGGAGCTCCACAAGGTTGCCCAGGGCCCCAGCCAACCTGGCCTTCAACACCCCCAGGGACGGGGCACCCACCCCCTCTCTGGGCAGCCCCTGCCAGCCCCTCCCCACTCTCTCTGCACAGAACTTCCCCCCAAGGTCTCCTCTCCCCCTTCCCTCCTCCAGCTTCACTCCAGCCCCCTTGTCCTGCCAGGCTCTGCCCTTCCCAAGAGCTGATTCCCCTCCTGTTCCTCGGGTCCCTTCAGGGACGGGCAGGCTGCAATGAGGTCCCCCCCAGAAGCAGCCTTCTCTTCTCCAGGCTGAGCCAGCCCAGCTCCCTCAGCCTCTCTCCGCAGGGGAGCTGCTCCAGCCCTCTCAGCATCTCCGGGGCTCCTCTGAGCCCTCTCCAACAGCCCCACATCTTCCTTGTGTTGGGGCCCCAGCTCTGGGCACAGGACTCCAGCTGGGGCCAGCAGAGAGGGACAATCCCCTCCCTGTCCCTGCTGCCCCCCCTCTGCTGATGCAGCCCAGGATCAATGAGCAATGAAGCCACCCCCCTCCCCAGACCCTTTGAACACGTAACCCCAAGCTGATGGGGAAATTTGGGGGGGTCATTTCTTCATTTCAGATCCTTATGGAGCTTTTCTAACATCCCACCATTGACCTTCACCCTGCTCCAGAACTCACTGGTGAGACTGGGGAGAGACCATGACAGCGCTGATGGGGTTCCCTCTACCTCCCCCTCTGCCCCCTCCTTTTTCCAGCAGCTCCCACAAATCCTCAGCTCCAAAGAGACTCATCTCCCATCAAAGCACCTCGATCCCTGTGGGATCACATCTTGCTTAGCTCCTCACACACACAAAGTGCTGCAGAGCCAGTCCCAGCATGGCCAGAGCTTGGTGACCATCCCAGTGTCCCCTCATCCTAAGCAAGACCCCTCCCAGCTGATTTCTGGCATGTCCAAGGGGAAAAACACCCCCAACCAACCCAAAACAACCCTAATTTTTATTCCCTGTTTCTAGAGGGTGTTAGATGGGTCCCATCTCCAAAGGTTCCTGCACATGGTGAGCTCAGGTAAGTGGATCTGCAGCTCCTGGTTGCACACAACAGCCTGAGCACAGCAGACAGAGTTCTGGCTGCTTCCAACAGCCCTTTGGTTGGGATTTTGGGGAGCAGGGTGACAGTAACACCCCCTGTTCTGATACAGCTCCCTGTGACATCGCTCCTGAGTGGCTGAACGAGCTGCTTCCTGCTCCACATTGGGTTTTTCTTGGAAGAACAGGAAAAAAAGACCCTGGAAGGAAGAGCAGGTGGGAGAGGGGGGGTGGTGGCCACCTTCCTCCTCCTCTCCCTTGCTGTGCTAATCCCTTTCTGGAAGCAAAGGCATCAAATCCCAAAAGGCACAGCAGAGTGACAAGGTGACACTCAGCTTCAGGGGGATTCAAAGCATCAGCTCAGTTCTTTTGGTGCTGGAGAAGAAGAGCATCACTTCCAGTCCAGGTCTGGTGCTGGGTGAGCTTGTTTCAACCCCAGCAAGAAAAAATGGGGTCACAAAATGAATTAGGGGGTGGGGGGAGGGGGTTGGGAAATGATTATGGTGGTTTGGATGAGCAGGGAAAGGGCTTGGAGCCATCCTGGCCTCATCCTGAACCTTCATGGAGTGGATTGATCTCCAGGTTGGGTTGGTGGTGGGAATGGGCACCCCCAAGACTTACACTGTTGAAGATCTGGAGGCCATCGTGCCCCCCTGAAACGTAGATGCGACCCTCAAAGACGGTGACCCCGGCGGCGCTGCGGTTGGAGCTCATGGGTGTCACCACTGTCCACCTTGGAAGGAGAAGGAAGAGGTTTAAAGGAAGGTCCTGAGGCACAGCATGGGTTATGTTCAAGGGGGGATTTGTTAGGACTGGGATCTGCTGATTGTTAAACAGCCCCAGGGTTGGGGACTCAGCCCCCTCCCTGGGCAGCCTGGGCCAGGGTCTGACCCCCCCCTCTCAGCACAGACACTCTCCCACAGTTTCCTGTCCCTCTTGGCCTGTGGTGCCCAATCCCCTCTCTGGGCTGGGCTTAGAATCATGGAACCACAGGATGGTTTAGGTTGGAAAAAGCCCTTCAAGCCCATGGAGCCCAACCATCTGCCCAGCCCTGCCAGGTCCAACCCCAGACCATGTCACCAAGCACAACATCTGCTCTTCTTCTGAACCCCTCCAGGGATGGTGCCTCAGCCCCCTCCCTGGGCAGCCTGGGCCAGGGTCTGACCCCCCTCTCAGCACAGACATTGTTCCTGATGTCCAACCTCAGCTTCCCCTGGTGCAGCTTCAGGTCCCAGGCAGAGCCAGGAGATGGGGATGGAGACACGGGGGGCACTGGGGTGAGCACCCAGCTCCCAGTTTCCCCTCCCAGCACCAAAGGGCAACCTGGTGGGACATGGGCATGGAGGAGCTGCAGAGGGATGGCAGCCTGGGCCACAGCCCCCCAGCTCTGCCAGGGAAGAACTTGGCCCTCCCAGCTGAGCTGAGCCTGCCCTGGCCCAGCTTGAGCCCATTGCCCCTCCTGCCAGCTCCTGGCCCCTGGCTGAAGAGACCAGCGCCCACCTCTCTGCACCCTCCTGGCAGGGCAGGGCAGGGCAGGGCAGGGGGGAGAAGGGCTCCCCTCAGCCTCCTCTGCTCCAGCCTCAACACCCCCAGCTCCCTCAGCCGCTCCTCGCAAGCTTTGCTGCTCTCCAGCCCCTTCCCCAGCCTGGTTGCCCTTCTCTGGACACGCTCCAGGCCCTCCATGGCCTTCTTGGAGTCAGGGGCCCACAGCTGCCCCCAGCACTCCAGCTCCAGCCTCCCCAGGGACCAGCCCAGGGCCACAATCCCTGCCCTGGCCCTGTGGCCACGCTGCCTCTGACACAAGCCAGGATGCCCTTGGCCTTCCTGGCCCCCCGGGCACACTGCTGGCTCCTGGGCAGTCCCAGGCCCCCAACACCCCCAGCTCCTTCTCCCCAGCAGCTCTCCAGCCGCTCTGCCCCCAGCCTGGAGCGCTGCTGGGGGTGGGGATGGCCCATGGGCAGCTCTCTGCCCTTGTTCTCCTTAGGAAGAGCTCTCACTTGTTGGTCTCTGGACAATAGGCCTCCACAGAGTTGAGGGATGAGTTTCCATCGTAGCCACCACACACGTAGATCTGTCCGTCCAGCACCACCGTTCCCATCGCGCTGCAAGGAAGAGATGGAGCCTGTGAAGCCACAGCACCTCCTTTGCCACCACCTCCTTCATCCCAACAAGCCTCCTCCTCTTCTTCACTCCCTCTCCCCCGGCTTCACAACCACTAGATCCCACCTGAACATCAGGGGAGGCTCGGGGTGGGGAGAATCCCCCAGCTTGGGCACTGGGGTGGTTGACCCTTGCATGTTGGGGTTGGGTTTGGCCACCTTAAGGATGGGGAAGGGGCTGGAGGAGGGTGATGGAGCAGGGAAGGGGCTGGAGCACGAGGCTGCCAGGAGCAGCTGAGGGCCCTGGGGCTGGGGCTGGAGAAGAGGAGGCTGAGGGGAGACCTGCTGGCTCTCTGCAGCTCCCTGGGTGGAGGAGGCACCCAGGGGACTCTTCTCCCATGGGATGAGCTCCAGGACCAGAAGAAACGGCCTCGAGTTGTGTGAGGGGAGGTTTGGGTTGGGGATGGGGGAAAACACCTTCCCCAAAGGGGTGTCAGTCCCTGGCACAGGGGGAGGAGAAGGACCTGGCAGTCCTGGTGACACCAAGCCCTCTGTGCCCAGCACTGTGTCCCTGTGGCCAAGAGGCTGATGGCACCTGGGGCCCTTGAGCAGAGCGTGGCTGGTGGGTCCAGGGAGGTTCTGTTCTCCTCCCCTCTGCTGAGCCACAGCTGGAGTTGGGTGTCCAGGGCTGGGCTCCCAGTTCAGGACAGACTGGGAGCTGCTGGGGAGAGTCCAGGGGAGGGTTTGAGGATGATGAGGGGCTGGTGGCAGGGAAGGCTGAGAGAGCTGGGGAAGAGAAGACTGAGAGGGGATCCCATCAACACTGCCCTGTACCTAAAGGGGGTGTCAGGGGACAGGGCTGGACTCTTTGTGGTGGTGCCCAGTGAGAGGACAAGGGGTGATGGGCACAAAATGGAGCCCTGGAAGGTCCATCCCAACAGGAGGAAAAGCTTCTTCCCTCTGCAGGTGCCCGAGCCCTGGGCCCAGAGGGGTTGGGGAGTCTCCTTCCTGGGGAGATCCCACCCCATGATCCTGGACACCATCCTCAGCTCAAGGGGACCCTGCTCTGGGACTGGGGGATCTCCAGAGGTCCCCCCTAATCCCACCAGTCTGGGACTGTGTGAGATGCATCAGTTGCTGTCCAACACAAGCTCATTAGGTGCCTGACCAAGGTGTCAGCACAGCTGGGAAACATCTTCAGCTCCCAAGGGCCACCAAATGGGACACTTGGGACAAGAGACCAGAACCCACTTAACCCACCCACCACCTACCATCAGGGTATGAAGAAACGGGACTCTGAGCACCTCCTCTGGGACCTCCTCCACTTCCAACCCTTCCCAGCAGAACTTCCCCTCTCCCCTTTCAGCTTGACTTGTCCCCTCACTACCACCAAAACCAGGAGGTCTCCAGAGCTCAGAGCCCAAGGCTGCTCAACCAAAGCCTTTAACAGCTTTCCTCACCAACCAAAGCTGTGATGCAGAGGTAGAACTTTGTTGAGCAACATCCCTACCCCAAACACAGCCAGGTAAACCCTTCCCACCTCCACACCACTCGTCATCACCCAGGAAACTCTCATTTGGCTTCCACCACTCCACCTCCAACCTTCCTAAACACCTTCATTGTCACCTCTCCTGTTCTAGAGGTGTTCCCCTGTGGAAGCAAGCCATGCCTACCTCCTTTTGCTGTTCATGCTTTCCACCTTGGACCAGGAATCCATCTCTGGGTTGTAAACCTCCACAGTGCTCAACCTCAGCTGGCCATCGTAGCCGCCGATGGCGTAGAGCAAACCGTTGAGCACGGCGACTCCCACCCGGCTGCGCGCCGTGGTCATGGGCTGGCACTTCTCCCAACGGTTGGAGATGGGGTCAAAGGCTTCCACCACGTTCAGAGAGTCACCTGCATAGAAATGTGCTACTCACATTAAAAGAGGTAGAGGTGATGGAACAATCCTGGAGGGGCTGTGGAGGTGAGGAGGGTGGTGGGTGGGTGGGTGGGTGTGGGGGGAAGGTGTGGTGTCAGGGATGGGGTTCATCAAGGGAGTTGGGTTTGTGCTGCTTGGGGAAGATGGTCAGGAGCTCACATCTGTTTTGGGATCTCACACCTCCTGCTCTGGGATCTCACACCTGCTCTGGGATCTCACATCTGTTCTGGGATCTCACATCTGTTCTGGGATCTCACTCCTCCTGGTTTGGGATCTCACACCTGTTTTTGGATCTCACTCCTCCTGCTCTGGCATCTCACTCCTCCTGCTCTGGGATCTCACACCTCCTGCTCTGGGATCTCACTCCTCCTGCTCTGGCATCTCACTCCTCCTGCTCTGGGATCTCACACCTCCTGGTTTGGGATCTCACACCTCCTGCTCTGGGATCTCACACCTCCTGCTCTGGGATCTCACTCCTCCTGCTCTGGGATCTCACTCCTCCTGTTCTGGGATCTCACTCCTCCTGCTCTGGGATCTCACACCTGTTCTGGGATCTCACTCCTCCTGCTCTGGGATCTCACGCCTCCTGCTCTGGGATCTCACACCTGTTCTGGGATCTCACACCTCCTGCTCTGGGATCTCACACCTCCTGCTCTGGGATCTCACACCTCCTGCTCTGGGATCTCACACCTCCTGGTTTGGGATCTCACACCTCCTGGTTTGGGATCTCACACCTCCTGCTCTGGGATCTCACACCTCCTGCTCTGGGATCTCACACCTCCTGCTCTGGGATCTCACACCTCCTGGTTTGGGATCTCACACCTCCTGCTCTGGGATCTCACACCTCCTGTTCTGGGATCTCACTCCTCCTGCTCTGGGATCTCACACCTCCTGCTCTGGGATCTCACACCTCCTGTTCTGGGATCTCACTCCTCCTGCTCTGGGATCTCACACCTCCTGCTCTGGGATCTCACACCTCCTGCTCTGGGATCTCACGCCTCCTGCTCTGGGATCTCACGCCTCCTGCTCTGGGATCTCACTCCTCCTGCTCTGGGATCTCACACCTCCTGCTCTGGGATCTCACACCTCCTGCTCTGGGATCTCACACCTCCTGTTCTGGGATCTCACTCCTCCTGCTCTGGGATCTCACACCTCCTGCTCTGGGATCTCACACCTCCTGTTCTGGGATCTCACTCCTCCTGCTCTGGGATCTCACACTCCTGCTCTGGGATCTCACACCTCCTGCTCTGGGATCTCACGCCTCCTGCTCTGGGATCTCACACCTCCTGGTTTGGGATCTCACACCTGTTCTGGGATCTCACACTCCTGCTCTGGGATCTCACACCTGTTCTGGGATCTCACACTCCTGCTCTGGGATCTCACACCTCCTGATTTGGGATCTCACTCCTCCTGTTCTGGGATCTCACACCTGTTTTGGGATCTCACACCTCCTGTTTTGGGATCTCACACCTCCCGTTCTGGGATCTCACACATGTTTTGGGATCTCACACCTCCTGTTTGGGATCTCACACCTCCTGCTCTGGGATCTCACTCTTCCTGCTCTGGGATCTCACACCTCCCGTTCTGGGATCTCACACATGTTTTGGGATCTCACTCCTCCTGATTTGGGATCTCACGCCTCCCGCTCTGGGATCTCACACCTCCTGGTTTGGGATCTCACACCTCCTGCTCTGGGATCTCACTCCTCCTGTTCTGGGATCTCACTCCTCCTGTTCTGGGATCTCACACCTCCTGGTATGGGATCTCACACCTCCTGGTATGGGATCTCACACCTCCTGCTCTGGGATCTCACACCTGTTCTGGGATCTCACACCTCCTGTTCTGGGATCTCACGCCTCCCGCTCTGGGATCTCACTCCTCCCGCTCTGGGATCTCACTCCTCCTGCTCTGGCATCTCACGCCTCCTGCTCTGGCATCTCACACCTCCTGGTTTGGGATCTCACGCCTCCTGCTCTGGGATCTCACGCCTCCTGCTCTGGGATCTCACACCTCCTGTTCTGGGATCTCACTCCTCCTGCTCTGGGATCTCACACCTGTTCTGGGATCTCACGCCTCCTGCTCTGGGATCTCACTCCTCCCGCTCTGGGATCTCACGCCTCCCGCTCTGGGATCTCACTCCTCCTGCTCTGGGATCTCACTCCTCCTGCTCTGGCATCTCACGCCTCCTGCTCTTGGATCTCACACCTCCTGGTTTGGGATCTCACGCCTCCTGCTCTGGGATCTCACGCCTCCTGCTCTGGGATCTCACACCTCCCGTTCTGGGATCTCACACCTGTTCTGGGATCTCACATCTGTTCTGGGATCTCACACCTCCTGCTCTGGGATCTCACACCTCCTGCTCTGGGATCTCACACCTCCTGCTCTGGGATCTCACACCTCCTGGTTTGGGATCTCACACCTCCTGCTCTGGGATCTCACACCTCCTGCTCTGGGATCTCACACCTCCTGTTCAGGGATCTCACACCTCCTGCTCTGGGATCTCACTCCTCCCGCTCTGGGATCTCACACCTCCCGCTCTGGGATCTCACACCTCCTGCTCTGGGATCTCACACCTCCTGGTTTGGGATCTCACACCTCCTGCTCTGGGATCTCACACCTCCTGCTCTGGGATCTCACACCTCCTGCTCTGGGATCTCACACCTCCTGGTTTGGGATCTCACACCTCCTGCTCTGGGATCTCACACCTCCTGCTCTGGGATCTCACTCCTCCTGCTCTGGGATCTCACACCTCCTGCTCTGGGATCTCACACCTCCTGGTTTGGGATCTCACACCTCCTGCTCTGGGATCTCACACCTCCTGCTCTGGGATCTCACTCCTCCTGCTCTGGGATCTCACACATACAAAGGGAAGTTAAAAGGCCCAGGGTGCAGGAGAGGGACTTCTTATCACCTCAAAGGGGCAGCAAAGATCTACGAGGTCATGCCTGGTGGTGTCATGGCTTCCTGGGAAGGCAGCTTCTCTGTGGGATGCAGGGGTTGGATGGGACCTCCAGAAATCATTGAGTTCAACCCCCTGCCAAAGCTGGGTCCCTAGGACAGGTCAGCATCCAGACAGGTTGAACCCAGCAAAGCAACCCAAACCCAAGATTAAACCCAGCAAAGAGGCCCAAAAACCAGGTTTAACCCAATACTCTGAAGCAAAGAAGTCAAAACCTACAGTCAGGCTTAGGCCAGGTTTAAAAGCTCAGGCCAGCTCCTAGCTCCATGTCAGGCTGAGCACAACCTGAACAAGTCACAGAGGTGGTTATCCCAGATCCCAGTGATTTCACCTCTCCCAGTCCCACCTCTGTTCACTTCCAGGTTCTTCAGCCCAGGAGTGGTTGGGATCTCTGCAGAGAAGGAGACTCCACACCCCCCTGGGCAGCCTGGCCCAGGGCTCCCTCACCCTCACTGGGGAAAAGTTCTTCCCCAGGTTGGTGCAGAACTTCCTGGGCTCCAACTTGAGCCCAGCGCCCCTTGGCCTGTCCCCACAGACCCTGAGCAGAGGCTGCCCATGGCCCCCTGGCTCCCACCCTTCAGCTCTGGAGAACCAGGGAGCAGATCCCCTCTCAGGCTGCTTCTCTCCAGGCTCAACAGCCCCAGCTCCCTCAGCCTTTCCTCCCAGGGGAGATGCTCCAGCCCCTTCAGCATCTCCAGAGCCTCCTCTGGACTCTCTCCAGGAGATCCCTGGCTGCTTGAGCCCAGGGAGCCCAGAGCTGGACACAACCCTCCAGCTGGGGCCTGAGCAGGGCAGAGTATCCACACATATGATCCCACCATCCCAAGGGCATCACCCTCCAAGTTCTGCTACTCACTACAGGCAAAGCCATTGTCCTCAAGATGCTGCCTCTTTGAGACTCCCTGTCCCAAAGAAACCTGCCCTTGGCAGAGTTTCTAGCTGGGAGTTGTTAAATGATGGATCCAGCCACCTCAAGCATCTCAACAGAAGGGTCAAAGGAAGAAAAACCTGCTCAACACTTCTCAGGATAGAAGTCCTTGATCCCATCACCCTGCCCCAGCCAACTCTGCTGCTCCTGGTGCCGCAGAGAGTGGAGAGAATCAGAGAATCCCAGCCTGGGCTAGGTTGGGAGGGAGCCCAAGGATTCCAGAGCTCCAACCCCCTGCCACAGGCAGGGCCACCAACCTCCAGGCCTGGAGCTCCACAAGGTTGGAAGAAGCAGCTGGAGAGATTCCAAAGACACCAGCTTTTCAGTTATAAAACTTTCCAGGGCTGGGGGACACCCTCCAAGACCCCAAAATATCAGGAAGGGCTTTTTCTGTTCCCATAAATTCTGGGTTCCTGGTGTGTGGAGTCAGAGAATCCCAGCCTGGGCTGGGTTGGGAGGGAGCCCAAGGGTCCCAGAGCTCCAAGCCCCTGCCACAGGCAGGGCCACCAACCTCCAGGCCTGGAGCTCCACAAGGTTGCCCAGGGCCCCAGCCAACCTGGCCTTCAACACCCCCAGGGACGGGGCACCCACCCCCTCTCTGGGCAGCCCCTGCCAGCCCCTCCCCACTCTCTCTGCACAGAACTTCCCCCCAAGGTCTCCTCTCCCCCTTCCCTCCTCCAGCTTCACTCCAGCCCCCTTGTCCTGCCAGGCTCTGCCCTTCCCAAGAGCTGATTCCCCTCCTGTTCCTCGGGTCCCTTCAGGGACGGGCAGGCTGCAATGAGGTCCCCCCCAGAAGCAGCCTTCTCTCCTCCAGGCTGAGCCAGCCCAAGGATATGCAAGGTACCTGCTGAGTTCAATCCTCCCACAGCGTAAATCAGCCCCGCGATGGACGTGCAGCACCGGGGACGGGTCTTGAACGCCGGGAGGTGCGGCCGGCGCTCGGGCATGAGGTGATAATCTTTTGCTTCATCAACCAGGTCCCTGAAATGGAAAGGGAACTGTGAAAGGGTTTGGCCAATGAAATCCTGGATCAGTGATATCCCACTGCCAAGTTCAATCCAGAGAGGGTGCTCCATCTATGGATGGAGATGACTTCAGTCTTCAAGAGTTTTACGGAGTCACCAGGATGGAGAAGCCCTTGAAGCCCATGTTGTCCAACCATCCCTGTCCTGTGCTGCCCCAGATCCCTGAGCACCTCATCTCCCCTCTGTTCAACACCCCCAGGGCTGGGGACTCAGCCCCCTCCCTGGGCAGCCTGGGCCAGGGTCTGACCCCCCTCTCAGCACAGACATTGTTCCTGATGTCCAACCTCAGCTTCCCCTGGTGCAGCTTCAGGTCCCAGGCAGAGCCAGGAGATGGGGATGGAGACACGGGGGGCACTGGGGTGAGCACCCAGCTCCCAGTTTCCCCTCCCAGCACCTGGCTTTGCCAAAGGGCAACCTGGTGGGACATGGGCATGGAGGAGCTGCAGAGGGATGGCAGCCTGGGCCACAGCCCCCCAGCTCTGCCAGGGAAGAACTTGGCCCTCCCAGCTGAGCTGAGCCTGCCCTGGCCCAGCTTGAGCCCATTGCCCCTCCTGCCAGCTCCTGGCCCCTGGCTGAAGAGACCAGCGCCCACCTCTCTGCACCCTCCTGGCAGGGCAGGGCAGGGCAGGGCAGGGCAGGGGGGAGAAGGGCTCCCCTCAGCCTCCTCTGCTCCAGCCTCAACACCCCCAGCTCCCTCAGCCGCTCCTCGCAAGCTTTGCTGCTCTCCAGCCCCTTCCCCAGCCTGGTTGCCCTTCTCTGGACACGCTCCAGGCCCTCCATGGCCTTCTTGGAGTCAGGGGCCCACAGCTGCCCCCAGCACTCCAGCTGCAGCACCCAGCACCTCTTCAGTCCCAGGTCTGCAGGAAAAACTCTCCCTCTTCCTACAAACCCAAACAGGACGATGGTTCCATCCCCACCCCCAGCTGAAAACGGCCTGAAGCTTCTAGAAACAGCTCTAGGGACTGGGGGTCGCTTCTTGGAGCCACCACGCTGGAGCAGCTGCTGGGGGGTGCTGAGTTTTGGCTGGGAAGGACCCCAAAGGTTCAGGCAAACAAGGCCAGGAGAGCTGGAGAGGGGCTGGTGCCCAGGGCAGGGAGGGCCAGGCCCAGGGGAACGGCCTCCAGCTGCAGCAGGGGGATGGAGAGGGGCTGGGGGGCAGAAATCCTTCCTGGGGAGGGGGGAGGCCCCGGCCCAGGGTGCCCAGTGCCCAGCCCAGGGCCACAATCCCTGCCCTGGCCCTGTGGCCACGCTGCCTCTGACACAAGCCAGGATGCCCTTGGCCTTCCTGGCCCCCCGGGCACACTGCTGGCTCCTGGGCAGTCCCAGGCCCCCAACACCCCCAGCTCCTTCTCCCCAGCAGCTCTCCAGCCGCTCTGCCCCCAGCCTGGAGCGCTGCTGGGGGTGGGGATGGCCCATGGGCAGCTCTCTGCCCTTGGCCTGCTTCAACCTCAGCCCCTTGGGCTCAGCCCATGGCTCCAGCCTGGCCAGGTCCCTCTGAAGAGCCTCCCCACCCTCAGGCAGATCCACACCTCCTCCCAGCCCAGTTTCACTCCCCAACTCACAGAGTGACCATTCCATCCCTTCACCCAGGTCACTGATAAAGGTGTTGAACAAAACTGGACCCAGTTTGAGCTCTACAACACATTCCCACTACTTCCACTGGAACCCAGTGTCCCATGGGTGGTTTATCCCCCTCCCCATCCCCTCCCTGTATCCAAACCTCACCTGCATTTGTGGCAGCACCGGACCAGGTCGTCCTGCTGGACACGGTCGGTGAGGAACTGGGGTCTGCAGAGGGGGAGGCGGATTTTGGACAGGAGCTCGGGGAGGAAGGACTCTCTCTGGTCCCGGTCGTAGCGTATCCAGGCTAAAGCAGCTTCAAACACCTAAGGGAGAGAGGCACAGGAAAGGGAAGGGAGGGTTTGAGGGGGTTATTGAGCTGAGTGCCCAGCCCTGGGGGTGTTGAACAGAGGGGAGATGAGGTGCTCAGAGATTTGGGTCAGCACAGGATGGGAATGGTTGGACTCCAGGGGCTTCAAGGGCTTCTCCCAACCTGGTGACACTGGGATCCTGTCCAACCCTCCAAGGAGCAGCTGAGGGAGCTGGGGGTGTTGAGGCTGGAGCAGAGGAGGCTGAGGGGAGCCCTTCTCCCCCCTGCCCTGCCCTGCCCTGCCCTGCCCTGCCAGGAGGGTGCAGAGAGGTGGGCGCTGGTCTCTTCAGCCAGGGGCCAGGAGCTGGCAGGAGGGGCAATGGGCTCAAGCTGGGCCAGGGCAGGCTCAGCTCAGCTGGGAGGGCCAAGTTCTTCCCTGGCAGAGCTGTGGGGCTGTGGCCCAGGCTGCCATCCCTCTGCAGCTCCTCCATGCCCATGTCCCACCAGGTTGCCCTTTGGTGCTGGGAGGGGAAACTGGGAGCTGGGTGCTCACCCCAGTGCCCCCCGTGTCTCCATCCCCATCTCCTGGCTCTGCCTGGGACCTGAAGCTGCACCAGGGGAAGCTGAGGTTGGACATCAGGAACAATGTCTGTGCTGAGAGGGGGGTCAGACCCTGGCCCAGGCTGCCCAGGGAGGGGGCTGAGTCTCCAGCCCTCGGGGTGTTGAACAGAGGGGAGATGAGGTGCTCAGGGAGCTGGGGCAGCACAGCACAGGGATGGTTGGACTTGATGTTCTTAAAGGGCTTTTCCAACCTGATGACTCTGGGATTCTGTCTTCAGGACCCACCAGGTTTCACCTCTGTCACCAAGGAAACACCTCAAACCAAGGTTTGGCGAAATCAACAGCATGAGAAACCCCAGCAGTCATTGCTCAGAGCAAGGGAACATCAGCAGCACAGAGAAGTGTAGCTCAGGGAGTCATTGTGGCGTTGTCTAACACCACTTAGTGTTCCCACCATGCCAGGACATCTCCCCAGCTTCCTTCAGCCCAGGAACAGGGTCATATCCTGTTCCACTCCCAAGCAATCACAGGATCCCAGAGTCACCAGTTTGGAAAAGCATATTAAGCCCCTGGAGTCCAACCATCCCTGTCCTGTGCTGCCCCAGATCCCTGAGCACCTCATCTCCCCTCTGTTCAACACCCCCAGGGCTGGGGACTCAGCCCCCTCCCTGGGCAGCCTGGGCCAGGCCCTGACCCCCCTCTCAGCACAGACATTGTTCCTGATGTCCAACCTCAGCTTCCCCTGGTGCAGCTTCAGGTCCCAGGCAGAGCCAGGAGATGGGGATGGAGACACGGGGGGCACTGGGGTGAGCACCCAGCTCCCAGTTTCCCCTCCCAGCACCAAAGGGCAACCTGGTGGGACATGGGCATGGAGGAGCTGCAGAGGGATGGCAGCCTGGGCCACAGCCCCCCAGCTCTGCCAGGGAAGAACTTGGCCCTCCCAGCTGAGCTGAGCCTGCCCTGGCCCAGCTTGAGCCCATTGCCCCTCCTGCCAGCTCCTGGCCCCTGGCTGAAGAGACCAGCGCCCACCTCTCTGCACCCTCCTGGCAGGGCAGGGCAGGGCAGGGCAGGGCAGGGGGGAGAAGGGCTCCCCTCAGCCTCCTCTGCTCCAGCCTCAACACCCCCAGCTCCCTCAGCTGCTCCTCAAAAGCTTTGCTTTCCGCTCTGCCCTTGGCCTGGTTCAACCTCAGCCCCTTGGGCTCAGCCCATGGCTCCAGCCTGGCCAGGTCCCTCTGAAGAGCCTCCCCACCCTCAGGCAGACCCACACCTCCTCCCAGCTCAGTGTCAGCCCCAAACTCCTGAGGGAACATCAGCTCCCTGCACCCAGGTCACTGATGAAGTTGTTGAACCCCCAGCACCAGCCCTGGGGACACCGGGGTTCATGCTGGGTTTGGTTCCATTCACCACAACTCTTTGGGCCCAGCCACCAACCAGTGCTTTACTGGTCAGGCTGGTGGCAGCCAGTTTCTCCAGCAGAACGCTGTGAGGAACAGTGCCAAAGCCTTTGCTGGAGTCCACCACACCCACAGCCTGTCCCTCACCCACAGAGCAGCTCACCAAGCAGAACCCCTCCAAGGGGAAACCTCTCTCTGCCCAGCCCCATGTGCAGGGACAGACCTGCTCCTCAGACTTCACGTTGAGCTCATCCCTGGAGACAAGCTCCAGGACATCTTCAAAAGGCAGTGCCAGGAACTCTTCAGACATGGAGACCTCCACGAAATGCTGGTGGATGAAGCTGTTGGCAGCGTCGTAGAGCACGGCGCACATCATCGTCTCCGCGAACTGCCGCACCCCCAGGCAGTTCTTAGGGTGAAGCCTGGGAGAGGAGACCCAAAGGAACATCAGCTCAATGGATGGAGAAGCCACCCAAGTCACAGGACAAGGGGTGATGGGCACAAACTGGAGCAGAAGAAGTTCTACCTAACCCTGAGGAGGAGCTTCTGTGCTGGGAGGGTGGTAGAGCCCTGGACCAGGCTGCCCAGAGAGCTTGGGGAGTCTCCCTCCATCTCTGGAGCCATCCCAACCCCCTGATCCTGGGCGCTGTCCTGTGCAGCTGGAGGGGACCCTGCTCTTGGGGGGGTTGGATGGGATGATCTCCAGAGCTCCCTCCAACCCCACCAGCCTGGGATTTTGGGGGGGGAAGAAACAGTTCCTACCATCCCTGCATCTCACCCTGGTGAGACTGGTGGGGCTCAGTGGTCCATGGAGATGGTTTGATGGGGTCAGTGCTTAGCTGAACACCCCATGGATGTTGTTAACATGACTTGACATGGATTCAAACAGTGTTCTCCAGTTGCTTGGTTGTAGCTGTCACCATGGGGTGTTGTAACACCCCTTTTGGCTGTAGAGACTCATGGGTTCATTGGTCTTGGTGTCACTTGGGGACTCAGTTATTTGGTGGCCCTCAGCCCTGGGTAGAACCTCCTGGTAGTCATGGTTAAAGAGTGTTTGGACCCTGCTCTGGGGAGGTTGGATGGGGTGATCTCCAGAGGACCATACCAGTCTGGGATTCAGTGAATTCCAGAACTGGACAGAGCTGGATTCAGAGACCTGCCTAAAGCTGCGCGGTGCCATGAAGAAGGTGGAGAAGCAGCACCCTAAGGGCAAATACAGAGCGCTGAGGGGGGCACTGCCACTTGGGGACAGCTCTTGGGGTGCACACAGGGCTTGGTTGGACCTGTCTGTGGTTAACATCCCAAATTTTAATTCCTTTTGAGGAGCAGAGCTCAGTGTGTGAGCTCCAGCTCTTCAGGATGGTCTTCAGGATGATCTTCTCATTATTGGTCAACACAACAGCTTAAAAACAGGGCTTGCTGTGGGACACCCAGTTGGGTCCTGGCAGATTTGGGAGATCCAAAAGTTGAGGACAGGGATGGTTGGACATGGAAAGGACCCCAAGAGTCCCAAAGCTCCAACCCCCTGCCATAGGCAGGGCCACCAACCTCCAGGCCTGGAGCTCCACAAGGTTGCCCGGGGCCCCAGCCAACCTGGCCTTCAACACCCCCAGGGACGGGGCACCCCCCCCTCTCCTGGGAGGTATTTTCTGGTCAGAGCTATTCTAAAGAGGAGAGAAGAGAAGGAATGGGCTTAAACTTCTCTTTGCCTTTCAGGGCTGAGCCTGGGTTTGTGTCCCAGGGAATGATGAGTTGAGCCTGAGAAGGGGAAAGGAGGAACTTGCCTGAGGGGGAGAGAAACACAGCATGGGGAGAGCTCTTGGGTTGGGATTGTGGTTACAGCTGGGAATCCCTCAAGGATCGCTCAGTCCTGGACCTGCTGAGGGGCTACTCAAAGCCAGGACCTGCTGCCAGCACAGGGAAGAGCCACCAGGAACATGGGAATGGGTACACACCAGGAGCAGAGGAGCAGGGAAACAGAGACTGGGCTGGGTTGGGAGGGAGCCCAAGGGTCCCAGAGCTCCAACCCCCTGCCACAGGCAGGGCCACCAACCTCCAGGCCTGGAGCTCCACAAGGTTGCCCAGGGCCCCAGCCAATGGGGGAAAATGATCTTAAAGGTCTTTTCCAACCTGGTGTGTCCATGATCCTGTAGGATCTAAATCTGAGACACCAAATCACCTCACTTCATCTTGATTCAAATTCAAGTCACTAAAACTGGCAGGGACTCAAAAAGACCCCCTCAAAAACCACCCACCCCTCAAAAATCAATGCACTTTGTCTCCTTCCAGTTTGATATCACATCCAATACCTCAAATTAAACTGGTTTGGGTTGGGATTTTTGGATAAGGAGAAGGGATGAACACTCCATCCTCTCATGGGATTGAATGAGCTGCAGAAGGCCTCAAGGCCCAAAAACTGAGAGAGAGAGAACATGGAGGGAAACCCATTTTATCCCCCCCCCTTCCCAGCCCATGGTGTCTGGAGAACTCTGGGCAGAAGGAAAGGAAAAGAAATAACCCTCTGAGATGTTCCCTTTCTTTGGTGGGTATGTTTAATGTCCTGGAACAGCTGCAGAGGAACCCAGCCAAGGAAGGGAACGAAGCATGGAAAACTCCCTGGAATGATCTGAAGAGGCCTGTGGTAGGATTCCAAAGAACATTCTGCTTTCTGGAATGATCTTACACTGCTACACACTGGCAACCAGAGTGAGAAGCCTGGGATTGATTTGAGGAGTGAAAAACCTGGGTGTAAGGAGCAGCCAGAAGCTTCCCCCAGGCCCCTCAGACCAACCCCAGCCGGCTCCAGGCCGGAGCCGCCGCTGAGCAAGGCCGAAATCCCAGTGAGGAGGGAAAAGCGGCCCAGGGAAGGGAGGGAGAAGGGGGGGGAGAGACTCTGCAGGCCCCCAGGGCAGGGAAGGGGGCAGGAGGAGAGCAAGATGCGCCCCCAGCCCCTGGAGAAGCCCGTGGGGGAGCGGGTGTGTCCCCCTCCCCAGCCCAGGGAGGATGAGGATGGAGCAGAGACCCCACCTGCAGCCCCAGGAGAGGCCCCACGCCGCAGCGGGGGGAGCCCCATGGCAGAGGCTGTGCCTGGGTTGGAGCAAGCTCCTGGCAGGACCTGCAGCCCCTGGGGAGAGAGAGAGAGAGGCCCCCCCTGGAGCAGGTTTGCTGGGGGGCTGGTGACCCTGGGGGGGGGGACCAGGCTGGGCCTGACTGTGGGATGATCTCCCTGCCCTTATCTCCACTCCTCAGCCTCTCAGGATCTACTTCCCCCCCTGCCCAGCTGAGAAGGGAAGGGATGGAGCAGCTCTGGTGGCATCTGACCTCCAGCCACACCACCAAGCCCTTCACCAGCTCCAGCACAACCCCAGCTTAACTCCCTGAGCCAGCTCAAGGAAGGATTTCTTTTCTATGATGAGAAATAAAACCTGGCCTAGTTGGATTAAGCCTGAGACTAAATCCTCCTGGGATATGAAGCCATGGAAAGGTTCCATCACTTCCCACCACGACCATGGGAGCTACTCCCATCCCTGGAGACATTGGGGATCTATTTCCCCCCTGCCCAGCTGAGAAGAACAGGGATGGAGCAGCTCTGGTGGCACCTGGCCTCCAGCCAGGGCCAAACCTGTGTCCCAAGTGCAACACCTCACGATTTCTTTCACAGGTGATGAGAACAGTGACACTCAGGAGGCATCCAACTCCATCCCAAACCATCCCCCAGAGGACCAAAACCTTGCTGTGGCTGGGGAGCAATAAGCACAGCCCCAAAACGACCCCTTACCTCTCTCTGAGGAAAGTGCAGCAAGCATCTTTGATGTTCTGCAGCTGAAGGAAACTCGCCCCCATCAGCAGAGACTGGACATTCTGCTGGTCTATGGCCAGGTGACCATTGTAGGCAAAGTTGATGAGAGCTTCAAGAGCACTAAAGGAGGAGGAGAAAGAAACCAAAAAAAAAAAAGCCCTTTTTCCAGCACCATCCTCCAAACCTTGTGGTGCTCAGGCCCTGTAGATACCTTCACTCCCATGCCCAGGATGGTTACCTGGGATCCATGCCCTGCATGACAATCTCATCCTGCTTGCACTCCATCATGTCGTTGGTGAACATGGCGTGGAAGTAGGGGATGGAAGCTGCCAGCACGATCCGGTGGGCGCTGAATTTATGGTCCCCTACCTAAAGAAAGGAGAAGAAGGGAAGGAGGGAAGGTCAGAACCATCTATCGTGGTCACCAAGAGCTGGAAGCTGGATGATTTCCATCTGCCAAGGGGATGGCAGCCCCTGGGATACCCTGAACCTGGGATACCATGACCATGAAGGCTCAATGCAAGTCCCAGGTTGTCATTATTCCACAGAACTAAAAGCTGGGTGACAGGGACACCCATTTCCTCTTCCTCAGCTCCTCCACAGACCAGGTGACCGGCTTCTGGATTAAATCCCAGGTGCTTTTCTTCTCAGTCACCTTCACTACAATTAGAGGCTCCTTTAAATCCCCCCAGGTTCACTTTCACCAGCTCTACCTGCTCTGAAGAGCATTCCCAAGGCATGGAGCAAGGGCTGGAAGGGGCTCCTTGCCTCTCCCATTCCCCTTCTCCCTCCCATGAGTGCTACTGATGGCTTGGCTTCTCCTGAATGGCTCACAGAGTCACCAGGTTGGAGAAGCCCTTGAAGCCCATGGAGTCCAACCATCCCTGTCCTGTGCTGCCCCAGATCCCTGAGCACCTCATCTCCCCTCTGTTCAACACCCCCAGGGCTGGGGACTCAGCCCCCTCCCTGGGCAGCCTGGGCCACAGCCCCACAGCTCTGCCAGGGAAGAACTTGGCCCTCCCAGCTGAGCTGAGCCTGCCCTGGCCCAGCTTGAGCCCATTGCCCCTCCTCCCAGCTCCTGGCCCTGACCCTGTTCTAGGCCCCTATTCCAGGCCCATCCCAGGCCCTGACCCTGTCTCAGGCCCTGACCCTATTCCAGGCCCATCCCAGGCCCTGACCCTGTTCCAGGCCCTGACCCTGTTCCAGGCCCCTGTGCCACAGCCCCACAGCTCTGCCAGGGAAGAACCTGGCCCTCCCAGCTGAGCTGAGCCTGCCCTGGCCCAGCTTGAGCCCATTGCCCCTCCTCTGGCCAGGCTGGGCTGGATGTGCCCCAGGGTATGGTCACCCCTCCTGCCTGGGCACAGTGTTAGCTCTTGGGTAACCTGGTGGCACCAAGACCCCCCAAAACCCTCTTAGCATGGGCCACAACCCCCAAACCCCTCTCAGCATGGCCCAAACCCCTCTCAGCATGGCCCAAACCCCTCTCAGCACGGCCCAACCCCCTCTCAGCATGGCCCAAACCCCTCTCAGCACAGCCCAAACCCCTCTCAGCATGGCCCAAACCCCTCTCAGCACAGCCCAAACCCCTCTCAGCATGGCCCAAACCCCTCTCAGCACAGCCCAAACCCCTCTCAGCATGGCCCAAACCCCTCTCAGCACAGCCCAACCCCCTCTCAGCACAGCCCAAGATGGATTGCTCAGTTCCTGACTTGTTCTCCAGAGCAGGTTCCACTCGTCCTTGAAGCCTTCAGATCTGGCTGCTCTTTCCATTGCCTCAAATCAAGGAGTTTCCTTCTTATTTTCTATTTATCTACTGCTGAGCCTGCCCCAGGGTTGAGGTATCTGAAATTTAGGATCATCAGATCATGGGATGGGACCTTCTGAGGCCACCCAGTCCCACCCTGCAGTGAGCAGGGACATCTTCACTAGAGCAGGGTGCTCAGAGCCACATCCACCCTGACCCCAAATGTCTCCAGGGATGGGGCCTCCCCCACCTCCCTGGGCAACCTGTGCCAGGGTCTCATCACCCTCAGAGTGAAGAATTCCTTCCTAATATCCAATCTCAACCTTCCCCCTTCCAATTTAAACTCATTCCCCCTCATCCCATCACTCCAGCCCTTCTAAAAAGTCCCTCTCCAGCTTCCTTGTAGCCCCTTCAGGGACTGGAAGGTGCTGTAACATCTCCCCAGAGCCTTCTCTTCTCCAGACTAAAGGTCACCAAAGCCCACCTGAAGCTGTAGGCTGAGTTTTGCTCTAAGGAAAACAGCTTCAAATCCAGCACAGGTGGGTTTGGAGGTCAGACAGCAGAACTTGTCACCATGAAGAAGCTGAGGAAAGAGCTTAGCACAGAAAGACGTGGTTTCTGCTCATGCTTCAGGCTCCACATCTTCATGAAGGGCTAAAAATACTCAGGATTTATGTAAGGGGACCAGTAGTTATGCTAGCTGAGGCCTCAGGGGGGACACAGCAAGTCCCATCATAATCCAAAGTAGCTGCACAAGAAGCTTGCAGGAAGATCCTTAACCCAAAGGTCTCACGTGCACAAGGGCTTAGCTGGGTTTGAGATCCACCAGCTCCTCAAATGAAAGAAAGATACTTCTGCCTCTGACTGAGCCCATTTCCCTTCAGCATCTCCCCAGCGAGCCCAGTTTCCCTCCAGCATCTCCCCAGTGAGCCCAGTTTCCCTTCAGCATCTCCCCAACGAGCCCAGTTTACCTTCAGCATCTCCCCAGTGAGCCCAGTGTCCTTCAGCATCTCCCCAGCAAGCCCAGTTGCCCTTCAGCATCTCCCCAGCGAGCTCAGTTGCCCTTCAGCATCTCCCCAGCGAGCTCAGTTGCCCTTCAGCATCTCCCCAACGAGCCCAGTTGCCCTTTAGCATCTCCCCAACGAGCTCAGTGTCCTTCAGCATCTCCCCAGCGAGCCCAGTTTCCCTTCAGCATCTCCCCAGCGAGCTCAGTGTCCTTCAGCATCTCCCCAGTGAGCCCAGTTTCCCTTCAGCATCTCCCCAACGAGCCCAGTTGCCCTTCAGCATCTCCTCAATGAGCCCAGTTTGCCTTCAGCATCTCCCCAGCGAGCTCAGTTTCCCTTCAGCATCTCCCCAACAAGCCCAGTTGCCCTTCAGCATCTCCCCAGCGAGCCCAGTTGCCCTTCAGCATCTCCCCAGCGAGCCCAGTTGCCCTTCAGCATCTCCCCAGTGAGCCCAGTTGCCCTTCAGCATCTCCCCAGCGAGCCCAGTTTCCCTTCAGCATCTCCCCAGCGAGCCCAGTTGCCCTTCAGCATCTCCCCAGCGAGCCCAGTTGCCCTTCAACATCTCCCCAGCGAGCCCAGTTTCCCTTCAGCATCTCCCCAGCGAGCCCAGTTTCCCTTCAGCATCTCCCCAGTGAGCCCAGTTGCCCTTCAGCATCTCCCCAACGAGCTCAGTTGCCCTTCAGCATCTCCCCAACGAGCCCAGTTTCCCTTCAGCATCTCCCCAACGAGCCCAGTTGCCCTTCAGCATCTCCCCAGTGAGCCCAGTTGCCCTTCAGCATCTCCCCAGCGAGCCCAGTTTCCCTTCAGCATCTCCCCAGTGAGCCCAGTGTCCTTCAGCATCTCCCCAGCGAGCCCAGTTGCCCTTCAGCATCTCCCCAACGAGCCCAGTTTCCCTTCAGCATCTCCCCAGCGAGCCCAGTTTCCCTTCAGCATCTCCCCAGCGAGCCCAGTTTCCCTTCAGCATCTCCCCAACGAGCCCAGTTTACCTTCAGCATCTCCCCAACGAGCTCAGTGTCCTTCAGCATCTCCCCAGCGAGCCCAGTTTCCCTTCAGCATCTCCCCAGCGAGCTCAGTGTCCTTCAGCATCTCCCCAGTGAGCCCAGTTTCCCTTCAGCATCTCCCCAACGAGCCCAGTTGCCCTTCAGCATCTCCTCAATGAGCCCAGTTTGCCTTCAGCATCTCCCCAGCGAGCTCAGTTTCCCTTCAGCATCTCCCCAACAAGCCCAGTTGCCCTTCAGCATCTCCCCAGCGAGCCCAGTTGCCCTTCAGCATCTCCCCAGTGAGCCCAGTTGCCCTTCAGCATCTCCCCAGCGAGCCCAGTTTCCCTTCAGCATCTCCCCAGCGAGCCCAGTTGCCCTTCAGCATCTCCCCAGCGAGCCCAGTTGCCCTTCAACATCTCCCCAGCGAGCCCAGTTTCCCTTCAGCATCTCCCCAGCGAGCCCAGTTTCCCTTCAGCATCTCCCCAGTGAGCCCAGTTGCCCTTCAGCATCTCCCCAACGAGCTCAGTTGCCCTTCAGCATCTCCCCAACGAGCCCAGTTTCCCTTCAGCATCTCCCCAACGAGCCCAGTTGCCCTTCAGCATCTCCCCAGTGAGCCCAGTTGCCCTTCAGCATCTCCCCAGCGAGCCCAGTTTCCCTTCAGCATCTCCCCAGTGAGCCCAGTGTCCTTCAGCATCTCCCCAGCGAGCCCAGTTTCCCTTCAGCATCTCCCCAACGAGCCCAGTTTCCCTTCAGCATCTCCCCAGCGAGCCCAGTTTCCCTTCAGCATCTCCCCAGCGAGCCCAGTTTCCCTTCAGCATCTCCCCAGCGAGCCCAGTTGCCCTTCAGCATCTCCCCAGTGAGCCCAGTTTCCCTTCAGCATCTCCCCAAGGAGCCCAGTTTCCCTTCAGCATCTCCCAAGTGAGCCCAGTGTCCTTCAGCATCTCCCCAACGAGCCCAGTTTCCCTCAGGATCTACCCAACGAGCCCAGTTTCCCTTCAGCATCTCCCCAAGGAGCCCAGTTGCCCTTCAGCATCTCCCCAGCGAGCCCAGTTGCCCTTCAGCATCTCCCCAGCGAGCCCAGTTTCCCTTCAGGATCTCCCCAAGGAGCCCAGTTTCCCTTCAGCATCTCCCCAGTGAGCCCAGTGTCCTTCAGCATCTCCCCAACGAGCCCAGTTTCCCTTCAGCATCTCCCCAACGAGCCCAGTTGCCCTTCAGCATCTCCCCAACGAGCCCAGTTTCCCTTCAGCATCTCCCCAACGAGCCCAGTTGCCCTTCAGCATCTCCCCAACGAGCTCAGTTGCCCTTCAGCATCTCCCCAACGAGCCCAGTTTCCCTTCAGCATCTCCCCAACGAGCCCAGTTGCCCTTCAGCATCTCCCCAGTGAGCCCAGTTGCCCTTCAGCATCTCCCCAGCGAGCCCAGTTTCCCTTCAGCATCTCCCCAGTGAGCCCAGTGTCCTTCAGCATCTCCCCAGCGAGCCCAGTTTCCCTTCAGCATCTCCCCAACGAGCCCAGTTTCCCTTCAGCATCTCCCCAGCGAGCCCAGTTTCCCTTCAGCATCTCCCCAGCGAGCCCAGTTTCCCTTCAGCATCTCCCCAGCGAGCCCAGTTGCCCTTCAGCATCTCCCCAGTGAGCCCAGTTTCCCTTCAGCATCTCCCCAAGGAGCCCAGTTTCCCTTCAGCATCTCCCAAGTGAGCCCAGTGTCCTTCAGCATCTCCCCAACGAGCCCAGTTTCCCTCAGGATCTACCCAACGAGCCCAGTTTCCCTTCAGCATCTCCCCAAGGAGCCCAGTTGCCCTTCAGCATCTCCCCAGCGAGCCCAGTTTCCCTCAGGATCTACCCAACGAGCCCAGTTTCCCTTCAGCATCTCCCCAAGGAGCCCAGTTGCCCTTCAGCATCTCCCCAACGAGCCCAGTTTCCCTCAGGATCTACCCAACGAGCCCAGTTTCCCTTCAGCATCTCCCCAAGGAGCCCAGTTGCCCTTCAGCATCTCCCCAGCGAGCCCAGTTGCCCTTCAGCATCTCCCCAGCGAGCCCAGTTTCCCTTCAGGATCTCCCCAAGGAGCCCAGTTTCCCTTCAGCATCTCCCCAGTGAGCCCAGTGTCCTTCAGCATCTCCCCAACGAGCCCAGTTTCCCTTCAGCATCTCCCCAGCGAGCCCAGTTTCCCTTCAGCATCTCCCCAACGAGCCCAGTTGCCCTTCAGCATCTCCCCAACGAGCCCAGTTTCCCTTCAGCATCTCCCCAACGAGCCCAGTTGCCCTTCAGCATCTCCCCAACGAGCCCAGTTTCCCTCAGGATCTCCCCAACAAGCCCAGTTGCCCTTCAGCATCTCCCCAGCGAGCCCAGTTTCCCTTCAGCATCTCCCCAACGAGCCCAGTTTCCCTTCAACATCTCCCCAATGAGCCCAGTTTCCCTTCAGCATCTCCCCAGCGAGCCCAGTTTCCCTTCAGCATCTCCCCAGCGAGCCCAGTTTCCCTTCAGCATCTCCCCAGCGAGCCCAGTTTCCCTTCAGCATCTCCCCAGTGAGCCCAGTGTCCTTCAGCATCTCCCCAACGAGCCCAGTTTCCCTTCAGCATCTCCCCAACGAGCCCAGTTGCCCTTCAGCATCTCCCCAACGAGCCCAGTTTCCCTCAGGATCTCCCCAACGAGCCCAGTTTCCCTCAGGATCTCCCCAACGAGCCCAGTTTCCCTTCAGCATCTCCCCAACGAGCCCAGTTGCCCTTCAGCATCTCCCCAACGAGCCCAGTTTCCCTCAGGATCTCCCCAACAAGCCCAGTTGCCCTTCAGCATCTCCCCAACGAGCCCAGTTTCCCTCAGGATCTCCCCAACGAGCCCAGTTGCCCTTCAGCATCTCCCCAACGAGCCCAGTTGCCCTTCAGCATCTCCCCAACGAGCCCAGTTTCCCTCAGGATCTCCCCAACAAGCCCAGTTGCCCTTCAGCATCTCCCCAGCGAGCCCAGTTTCCCTTCAGCATCTCCCCAGCGAGCCCAGTTTCCCTTCAGCATCTCCCCAGCGAGCCCAGTTGCCCTTCAGCATCTCCCCAGCGAGCCCAGTGTCCTTCAGCATCTCCCCAATGAGCCCAGTTTCCCTTCAACATCTCCCCAGCGAGCCCAGTTTCCCTTCAGCATCTCCCCAGCGAGCCCAGTTTCCCTTCAGCATCTCCCCAGCGAGCCCAGTGTCCTTCAGCATCTCCCCAACGAGCTCAGTTCCCTTCAGCATCTCCCCAGTGAGCCCAGTTTTAATTCAGCATCTCCCCAGTGAGCCCAGTTTCCCTTCAGCATCTCCCCAATGAGCCCAGTTGCCCTTCAGCATCTCCCCAACGAGCCCAGTTGCCCTTCAGCATCTCCCCAGTGAGCCCAGTTGCCCTTCAGCATCTCCACAAGGAGCCCAGTTTCCCTTCAGCATCTCCCCAGTGAGCCCAGTTTTAATTCAGCATCTCCCCAATGAGCCCAGTTTCCCTTCAGCATCTCCCCAACGAGCCCAGTTTCCCTTCAGCATCTCCCCAGTGAGCCCAGTTTCCCTTCAGCATCTCCCCAGCGAGCTCAGTTGCCCTTCAGCATCTCCCCAGTGAGCCCAGTTTCCCTTCAGCATCTCCCCAAGGAGCCCAGTTTCCCTTCAGCATCTCCCCAAGGAGCCCAGTTTCCCTTCAGCATCTCCCCAACGAGCCCAGTGTCCTTCAGCATCTCCCCAGTGAGCCCAGTTTCCCTTCAGCATCTCCCCAGCGAGCCCAGTTCCCTTCAACATCTCCCCAGCAAGCTCAGTGTCCTTCAACATCTCCCCAGTGAGCCCAGTTTCCCTTCAGCATCTCCCAAACCCACCCAAAACATCTGGAGAGCAGCCAGTCATGGGGTTTTCAAGGACCCTGTTGAACTCCCAGCCTTAAGCCATGTGGAATTCCAGTTATCTGCCACCACAGGACAAAGAGAGGTCCCTCCACCTCTCCAGCTGGAGGGTTAATGCTCTGCTTTGGATAAAACCCAAAGGGAGGGGAGAAAAGCCCCTCAGGACCATGATCTGTTGGTCCAATTCAGATCATCCAAGAGACAAATCCCCAAACCTTGGTGGAACTCAGATTTATGGTCATTTGCTGGGCTTGTGTTGGGGTTTAATTGATTTTTTTTTAATTAATCCTGGAGTTAATCATGGAAATGTGGCATTGGGGTGACTCAAAACCCAACGAGGAGTGAGAAGAATAAGAGGAGATCTCCTCTGGCTCTGCCTGCAGTGAGCAGGAGCTATAAAAAGATCTGGTTCCTCCACCCCTCCTGGAATTTCTCAGTGAGGAGATAGGATGAGAGTTGCTTCCCTGTTTCAGGGAGCAGCTGCCACTGTGTCCCCAGGGAGCACTCAGACCCTGGGCTGATGTGGAGATGGAAACTGCAGGAAATGAAAGCTGGTTGAGCAGTTTTCATCTCAAGGGGATGTTGGTCTCCAAAAAAAAAAGCTCTCTGGAAGAACACAAACACTGAGGAGCTTCATTCCTGCAGCTAAACAGCAGAGCAGAGAATCAGAGACTGGGCTGGGCTGGGTTGGGAGGGAGCCCAAGGGTCCCAGAGCTCCAACCCCCTGCCACAGGCAGGGCCACCAACCTCCAGGCCTGGAGCTCCACAAGGTTGGAAGAAGCAGCTGGAGAGATTCCAAAGACACCAGCTTTTCAGTTATAAAACTTTCCAGGGCTGGGGGACACCCTCCAAGACCCCAAAATATCAGGAAGGGCTTTTTCTGCTCCCATCAATTCTGGGTTCCTGGTGTGTGGAGTCAGAGAATCCCAGCCTGGGCTGGGTTGGGTTGGGAGGGAGCCCAAGGGTCCCAGAGCTCCAACCCCCTGCCACAGGCAGGGCCACCAACCTCCAGGCCTGGAGCTCCACAAGGTTGCCCAGGGCCCCAGCCAACCTGGCCTTCAACACCCCCAGGGACGGGGCACCCACCTTTTTTCTGGGCAACCTGGGCTAGGGTCTCAGCACCCACCCACCCACCCTGAGAGGGAAGAGCTTCTTCCCCAGGTCTCCTGTGCCCCTGCCCTGCTGGAGTTGAACCCATGGCCCCTGGTCCTGGCGCTCCGTGCCCTGGGGAACAGTTCTTCCCAGCTTTCCTACAGGCACCTCTCAGGGGCTGGAAGGGGCTCTAAGGTCCCCCCGCAGCCTCCTCTGCTCCAGGCTGCCCCAGCCCAGCTCTCCCAGCCTGGCTCCAGAGCAGAGCTGCTCCAGCCCCAGCATCATCCTCGGGGCTCCTCTGGCCCCGCTCCAAGAGCTCCATGTCCTCCTTGTGCTGAGGGCTCCAGAGCTGGACGCAGGATTCCAGGTGAGGTCTCCCCGGAGCAGAGCAGAGCAGAGGGGACAATCCCCTCTCTGGCCCTGCTGCCCACACTCCTGGGGGTGCAGCCCAGGATGGGGTTGGCCTTCTGGGCTGCAGATGCACATGGGTGGCTCCTGGCCAGCTTCTCCCCACAAGTCCTTTCCCTCAGGGCTGCTCCCCAGCCCAGCATCTCCTGCCCTGTGTGGATAACGGGGGTTGTCCCAACCCAGGGGCAGGACCTTGTGCTTGGCTTTGTTGAACCTCATGAGATTAACCAAACCATCTTAAAATTATTCTTTAGATAAACCCTTCAGAGAGTCACCAAAGGGAGACTGAAAGGACAGATGGAAGATCTTCCTGAGGAGCTCTGCCCTGCTGCTATTAGAGAGCCAGGAATAGAAAAGGACTTTTCAAATCCCTAGGCTCAACCATCCACGTAGGGAAAGGAGCTTTGGCTTTCCATGAACACATCCTAAGCCACCAGAAAGCTGTGTGGCCCTGTGAAACTTCCTCTTCACGTGGGTAATCATGAGAAAGAGCAGCAGAACTTCCCTCAGCTGAGCTGGAATAACCAGAGCTCCAAGGGAACCAGGCAAAGCAGCGCTTCTGGCTTTCAGCAGCAGTGAAACCCAACTGCTGTGTGTCTCCCACAGAGCAGCATGAACCACACACTGAGATGGCTTCTGAGAAAGGAGAACAAATCCCACCCATCCTACTCATCCAACGGATGCTCACCCGGAGTGATGAGGGGAATCATTTAAATTCCCAATGATTTTAGGCCTGTTTTGTATGGGAAACCTTCCTGTGGGCCTGGAGAATCAGAGAATCACAGACTGGTTGGGGTTGGGAGGGACCCCAAGGGTCCCAGAGCTCCAACCCCCTGCCACAGGCAGGGCCACCAACCTCCAGGCCTGGAGCTCCACAAGGTTGCCCAGGGCCCCAGCCAACCTGGCCTTCAACACCCCCAGGGACGGGGCACCCACCCTCTCTCTGGGCAGCCCCTGCCAGCCCCTCCCCACTCTCTCTGCACAGAACTTCCCCCCAATGTCTCCTCTCCCCCTTCCCTCCTCCAGCTTCACTCCAGCCCCCTTGTCCTGCCAGGCTCTGCCCTTCCCAAGAGCTGATTCCCCTCCTGTTCCTCGGGTCCCTTCAGGGACGGGAAGGCCTCAAAGCTGGCTGGGTGCTGGCATAGAGCTGACCTGCTGTGCTCCCACAGCCCTCAAGCTCTTCAAACCTCCCCTCATCTGCCACAGGAGAGAAGCCAAGTGAGATAAGATTAAAACAAAAAGCCCTTTGCTTTTTCCACAGCGGGGGGAACTCCTTCAGGGGGAGTTTTCCAGAACAATGGGTGGGCGTTCGAGACAAGGCCAGGGGTGTCTACCTCTGGATGGGAAACCTTGGGAAGAGGGTCCACAGCCTCCTGTGGGCCCCTGACTCCAAGAAGGCCATGGAGGGCCTGGAGCGTGTCCAGAGAAGGGCAACCAGGCTGGGGAAGGGGCTGGAGAGCAGCAAAGCTTGCGAGGAGCGGCTGAGGGAGCTGGGGGTGTTGAGGCTGGAGCAGAGGAGGCTGAGGGGAGCCCTTCTCAGCACCTCCACTGACCAGGTAAAGCCAGGTGATGGGAGGGGAAACTGGGAGCTGGGTGTTCACCCCAGTTTCCCCCCATAGATCTTCATACCCATCTCCACATGGGATCTGAAGCTGCAGGTTGGACATCAGGAACAATGTCTGTGCTGAAAGGGGGGGTCAGACCCTGGCCCAGGCTGCCCAGGGGGTGGGTGAGGCACCATCCCTGGAGGGGTTCAGAAGAAGAGCAGATGTTGTGCTTGGTGACATGGTCTGGGAGCTGGGGGTGTTGAGGCTGGAGCAGAGGAGGCTGAGGGGAGCCCTTCTCCCCCCTGCCCTGCCCTGCCCTGCCCTGCCCTGCCAGGAGGGTGCAGAGAGGTGGGCGCTGGTCTCTTCAGCCAGGGGCCAGGAGCTGGCAGGAGGGGCAATGGGCTCAAGCTGGGCCAGGGCAGGCTCAGCTCAGCTGGGAGGGCCAAGTTCTTCCCTGGCAGAGCTGTGGGGCTGTGGCCCAGGCTGCCCAGGGAGGGGGGCTGAGTTCCTACCCTATGGTCTCCATCACAGGCACAAGCCTCCTCCAGGCCCTTCCCTGGCAGTGGGGAGGCAGGTGGAATGCTTTCAGCACGAGTAGGCCGGGAAACACCTTCGTGTTTAATTAAAGCCTGGAGTTAATTGGGGAATGACTCAATCAGGGCTCCGAGCTGCGAGTCGCACCCACCCCCCTACCAGCGAGCTCCCAGTCTGCTGGGTCCCAGTGTCTCCAGCATGGGCCCCTCTCAGAGCCCTTCCAAATCCACCCCCTGCAGATCCACACACAAGGGGTGGGAGGATTTGGGGCCTTTCCAGGCCTTTCTAGGTCATTTCCATGGTGGGAAAGCAGCGTCCTTGGGAGATGAAGGTCTCCCCAGGGAGAAGGACTCTCATCCCTCCCATCCCACGGGCTGGAGCAAGAGGTCAGCCCATAAATTCACACCAATCCCATCCATCCACCTCCCAAACCAGTTCACAGTGCCTGGAATGCAGTGTGGGGGTGCTGGGGCACCCCATTTTCCTCCCCTAAATCCCCCCATAACCTCCCCCCTAAATTTTTGGATGGCTCTGGCAGGCTGCTGGAAACCCCCCCAATGGTCCCAAGGGAGACACAGTCTCCTTCTCCCACCCCACCTCTGTGGCACCAGTGTGTCCCAGCACCCAGCCTGGGTGAGCTCAGCACCCCCACACACCCACATCCCCATCCCACCCCCCCCTTCTAAGACCTGGGCACACCCAGCACCTCCTGACACCCCCCCAAGGGGGCTGGGGGGGGCCTCAGCACTGCCCTTCCCTGCTGCCAAAAGCTGCAGGAAGGGGGGGGAACACCCCCACCTCACCCTTCTCCCCACCCAAGGTGCTGGGAGGGGGGGGGGGGGCAGTCCTCTCTCTGTCCCCCTTCTGGTCCTCCTTTCATGTCCCCCTCCCCTCCTTTGCCCCCTTCTGCCCCCCTTCCTCTTCTCCTACCTCAACTCCCCCCTCCCTTCTCTTCATGCCACCCATGGGCCGGGGGGGGTCCCTCAGCTCCCCCCTCCCCAGGCCATTGGGGGGAGGGGTCCCTCAGCTCCCCCCTCCCCAGGCCATTGGGGGGAGGGGTCCCTCAGCTCCCCCCTCCCCAGGCCATTGGGGGGAGGGGTCCCTCAGCTCCCCCCTCCCCCTCCCCAGGCCACTGGGGAGGGGTCCCTCAGCTCCCCCCTCCCCCTCTCCAGGCCATTGGGGAGGGGTCCCTCAGCTCCCCCCTCCCCAGGCCATTGGGGGGGAGGTCCCTCAGCTTCCCCCTCCCCAGGCCATTGGGGGGGAGGTCCCTCAGCTCCCCCCTCTCCATGCCGTGTGTGTGTGGGGGTCCCTCAGCTCCCCCCTCCCCATGCCGTGTGGGGGGTGTCCCTCAGCTCCCCCCTCCCCACCAGGCCATTGGGGGGGGGGGGTGTCCCTCAGCTCCCCCCTCCCCAGGCTGGGGTGGGAGGTGGGTCCCTCAGCTCCCCCCCTCCCCAGGCCGGAGAGGGGGGGGGTCCCTCAGCTCCCCCCTCCCCAGGCCGGGGTGGGGGGTGGGTCCCTCAGCTCCCCCCTCCCCAGGCCGGAGAGGGGGGTGGGTCCCTCAGCTCCCTCCTCCCCAGGCCGGGGTGGGGGGTGGGTCCCTCAGCTCCCCCCTCCCCAGGCCGGAGAGGGGGGTGGGTCCCTCAGCTCCCTCCTCCCCAGGCCGGGGTGGGGGGTGGGTCGCTCAGCTCCCCCCCCTCCCCAAGCCGGAGAGGGGGGGGTGGGTCCCTCAGCTCCCCCCCTCCCGAAGCCGGAGAGGAAGGGGTCCTTCAGCTCCCCCCCTCCCCAAGCCGGAGAGGGGGGGGTCCCTGAGCTCCCCCCTCCCCTCTCCTCTCCTCCCCCTCCGCCCCCGGGGCCGCGCCGCGCCGGGCCGCACCTTGAGGGTGACATCGCAGAGCTTGCCCTGCCTCCGGATCTCGCCCATCACGCCATAACCGCGGCTGGGCAGGTCCCCCACCGAGAAATGCACCAAGTCCTCGGGGTCCAGCTCCGGCTCGGCCGCCGCCGCCGCCGCCGCCTCCAGCATCTTCCCGGCCGCTCCCCTCCTCGCTTCGCTTCCCTCGCGTCTTGGCCCCGCCCGGCCGCCGTACCGCGGCGCTCGCCCCTCCTGCTTCCCGTCCCCTCTCGCTTCCGGGAGGAGCCGGAAGTGCCGGTTGCCGTAGCAACAGCGTACGCGGGCTCGCTGCGGCAGGGAGGTGAGGGGGGCTGCGCCCGCCTCCCCCTTCTCCATCCCCCCGCCCGGCGGGCTTGTACCCCCTCGGCCTCGGCCTCCTCCTCCTCCCCCGGTCTCGGCCCCCGCTCCAGGCCTTGACGCCCCCACCCACCGAGGCCCCTGGCACTCCTCGCCCCCCCCCCAAAGGCCTTTTCCTGCCCTCCCCCCCCCCCCCAGCCTTGCCCCCCCTCTCCAGGCCTCATCACCTCGTTCCCCGGCTCCCCCCGACCTCACCCCCCGCCTCCCTAAGCCTTGTCCCCCCCTTCCCACGTCTTGCTCCCCCCAGGACCTCATCCCTCCCCCCTGAAACCTTTACCCCCCCACCTCCACTCCAGGTCTTGACCCCCTACAGCCCCCCAGCCTTTCCCCCCCCCTTCCAAGCCTCATCACCTCGTTCCCTGGCTCCCCCCAGCCTTGCCCCCCACCTCCCTAAGCCTTGTCCCCCCCCTCCCAGATCTTGTTCTCCCCTGGACCTCATTCCCCACCCCCATTCCAAGGCCTTTACCCCCCCCCCCCCCAACTCCAGGTCTTGACCCCCTACTGCCCCCCAGCCTTGTCCCCCCGCTCTCCAGGCCTCATCACCTCGTTCCCCGGCTCCCCCCGGCCTCGCCCCCCACCTCCCTAAGCCTTATTCCCCCCTTCCCACGTCTTGCTCCCCCCAAGACCTCATCCCCCCCCTTCAAGGCCTTTACCCCCCCCCACCTCCACTCCAGGTCTTGACCCCCTACAGCCCCCCAGCCTTGCCCCCCCCCCCCCCCCAAGCCTCGTCACCTCGTTCCCTGGCTCCCCCCAGCCTTGCCCCCCACCTCCCTAAGCCTTGTCCCCCCCCTCCCAGATCTTGTTCTCCCCCTGGACCTCATTCCACACCCCCATTCCAAGGCCTTTACCCACCCCCCCCCCCACTCCAGGTCTTGAAGGTCTTGACCCCCTACAGCCACCCAGCCTTGTCCCCCCCTCTCCAGGCCTCATCACCTCGTTCCCCGGCTCCCCCCGACCTCACCCCCCGCCTCCCTAAGCCTTGCCCCCCCCTTCCCACGTCTTGCTCCCCCCAGGACCTCATCCCCCCCCCTTCAAGGCCTTTACCCCCCCACACCTCCACTCCAGGTCTTGACCCCCTACAGCCCCCCAGCCTTGTCCCCCCCTCTCCAGGCCTCATCACCTCGTTCCCTGGCTTCCCCCAGCCTCACAGAGTCACAGGGGCTGGAAGGGCCCCCCAGAGCCCCTGGGGTGCAACCCCCTGCCAAAGCAGGGTCCCTAGGACAGGGGCTGGGATCTCTGCAGAGAAGGAGACTCCACACCCCCCCTGGGCAGCCTGGCCCAGGGCTCCCTCACCCTCACCTTGGGCAACAAGTTCTGCCCCACATTGGGGCGCAACTCCCTGGGCTCCAACTTGAGCCCAGCGCCCCTTGGCCTGTCCCCACAGACCCTGAGCAGAGGCTGCCCATGGCCCCCTGGCTCCCACCCTTCAGCTCTGGAGAACCAGGGAGCAGATCCCCTCTCAGGCTGCTTCTCTCCAGGCTCAACAGCCCCAGCTCCCTCAGCCTTTCCTCCCAGGGGAGATGCTCCAGGCCCTTCAGCATCTCCAGAGCCTCCTCTGGACTCTCTCCAGGAGATCCCTGGCTGCTTGAGCCCAGGGAGCCCAGAGCTGGGCACAACACTCCCACCCTTCAGATATTGGCCCAGGCTGCCCAGGGGGTGGGTGAGGCACCATCCCTGGAGGGGTTCAGAAGAAGAGCAGATGTTGTGCTTGGTGACATGGTCTGGGGTTGGACCTGGCAGGGCTGGGCAGATGGTTGGGCTCCATTTTCCCACTTTTTCCCCTCCACAGTGAGCATGGATGTGGTGGGAAACAGAGTCCATACGTTTGTGAGGGTCAAGCCAACAGCTGATGCTGCTCAAGATACGATCAACTTTGGGCCAGACACCAAGGTAACCACAGAAAGGGATTGAAATATGGAAGGTTTGGGATGGGATTTCCCTTTTCCCCTTGGAAATGCTGGATTCTCCCATCCCTTATGGCTACTGTGACATGTCCAGAGGGATCTGGACAGGCTGGAAAGGTCTGGGTAAACTTGATGAGGTTCAACACTGCCAAGTGGCAGGTGTTGTGCTTGGGCTGGAGGAATCCCAGCCATAGGGACAGCCTGGGAGAGGAGCTCCTGGAGAGCAGCCCTGAGGAGAAGGACCTGGGGGTTCTGGTGGGGGAGAGACTCAACCTGAGCCAGCAGTGGCTCCTGCAGCTGGGAAGGGTGATGGGATCCCAATGTGGAGCAGGAAGCAGCTGGTTCAGCCACTCAGGAGCGATGTCACAGGGAGCTGTATCAGAACAGGGGGTGTCACTGTCACCCTGCTCCCCAAAATCCCAACCAAAGGGCTGTTGGAAGCAGCCAGAACTCTGTCTGCTGTGCTCAGGCTGTTGTGTGCAACCAGGAGCTGCAGATCCACTTATCTGAGCTCACCATGTGCAGGAACCTTTGGAGATGGGACCCATCTAACACCCTCTAGAAACAGGGGATAAAAATTGGGGTTGGTTTGGGTTGTTTGGGGGTGTTTTTCCCCCTTGGACATGCCAGAAATCAGCTGGGAGGGGTCTTGCTTAGGATGAGGGGACACTGGGATGGTCACCAAGCTCTGGCCATGCTGGGACTGGCTCTGCAGCACTTTGTGTGTGTGAGGAGCTAAGCAAGATGTGATCCCACAGGGATCGAGGTGCTTTGATGGGAGATGAGTCTCTTTGGAGCTGAGGATTTGTGGGAGCTGCTGGAAAAAGGAGGGGGCAGAGGGGGAGGTAGAGGGAACCCCATCAGCGCTGTCATGGTCTCTCCCCAGTCTCACCAGTGAGTTCTGGAGCAGGGTGAAGGTCAATGGTGGGATGTTAGAAAAGCTCCATAAGGATCTGAAATGAAGAAATGACCCCCCCAAATTTCCCCATCAGCTTGGGGTTACGTGTTCAAAGGGTCTGGGGAGGGGGGTGGCTTCATTGCTCATTGATCCTGGGCTGCATCAGCAGAGGGGGGGCAGCAGGGCCAGGGAGGGGATTGTCCCTCTCTGCTGGCCCCAGCTGGAGTCCTGTGCCCAGAGCTGGGGCCCCAACACAAGGAAGATGTGGGGCTGTTGGAGAGGGCTCAGAGGAGCCCCGGAGATGCTGAGAGGGCTGGAGCAGCTCCCCTGCGGAGAGAGGCTGAGGGAGCTGGGCTGGCTCAGCCTGGAGAAGAGAAGGCTGCTTCTGGGGGGGGACCTCATTGCAGCCTGCCCGTCCCTGAAGGGACCCGAGGAACAGGAGGGGAATCAGCTCTTGGGAAGGGCAGAGCCTGGCAGGACAAGGGGGCTGGAGTGAAGCTGGAGGAGGGAAGGGGAATTTATGGGAATTTATGGGAACAGAAAAAGCCCTTCCTGATATTTTGGGGTCTTGGAGGGTGTCCCCCAGCCCTAGAAAGTTTTATAACTGAAAAGCTGGTGTCTTTGGAATCTCTCCAGCTGCTTCTTCCAACCTTGTGGAGCTCCAGGCCTGGAGGTTGGTGGCCCTGCCTGTGGCAGGGGGTTGGAGCTCTGGGACCCTTGGGCTCCCTCCCAACCCAGCCCAGTCTCTGTTTCCCTGCTCCTCTGATCCTGGTGTGTGCCCATTCCCATGTTCCTGGTGGCTCTTCCCTGTGCTGGCAGCAGGTCCTGGCTTTGAGTAGCCCCTCAGCAGGTCCAGGACTGACGGATCCTTGAGGGATTCCCAGCTGTAACCACAATCCCAACCCAAGAGCTCTCCCCATGCTGTGTTTCTCTCCCCCTCAGGCAAGTTCCTCCTTTCCCCTTCTCAGGCTCAACTCATCATTCCCTGGGACACAAACCCAGGCTCAGCCCTGAAAGGCAAAGAGAAGTTGAAGCCCATTCCTTCTCTTCTCTCCTCTTTAGAATAGCTCTGACCAGCAAATACCTCCCAGGGTGCTAAAGGATGTTGTTACTTCTCCATCTCTTCAGATCTTCAGTTGGGTTGGGTTATTTGGGCCAATTAACTCTTTGTGGTTCTTGACATTGCTTCTTTTTGCCTTTCAGACCATACATATCCACATCCCAAAAGATGCCAAGAAAGGACTAGTGAATAACAGCCAAACTGCCTGGTCCTTCAGGCTGGATGGTGTCCTCCACAACACCTCCCAGGACCAGGTTTATGAGAAGGTGGCAAAGAACCTGGTGGCCAAGGCTTTAATTGGCTACAGCGGTAATTAGCTGCCTTTGGTTTGATGGGAAGGAGAGATCTTTGGGAATGAACCTTGAGATCTTTTGAAATGAGCTTCCTGAGGTGATCCTTTGGCTTTTGGATCTTCTCCAGGGACCATCATGTGCTGTGGGCAAACTGGGGCTGGGAAAACTTACACGATGAAGGGAGAGACCAGCGAGTACGAGCGGCGAGGGATCATCCCCAGAGCCATAGAGCAGGTGCTGGGAGGGGGCTGGGACCACAAACACCTGCTGGTGCTCATGAGAGGGTTGGAAGGGACCCCTCAGAGCCCCCCCAGCCTTGCCCCCCACCTCCCTAAGCCTTGTCCCCACCTCCCAGATCTTGTTCTCCCCCTGGACCTCATTCCCCACCCCCATTCCAAGGCCTTTAACCCCCCACCACCACCACCACCACCACTGCAGGTCTTGACTCCCTACAGCCCCCCAGGCTTGTACCCCCCTCTAGAGGCCTCATCACCTCGTTCCCTGGCTTCCCCCAGCCTCACAGAGTCACAGGGGCTGGAAGGGCCCCCCCCAGAGCCCCTGGGGTCCAACCCCCTGCCAAAGCAGGGTCCCTAGGACAGGGGCTGGGATCTCTCCATCCTGTCACCCTCCCAGTCCCCAGCCTGTCATCCCTCCCAGTCCCCAGCCTGTCATCCCTCCCAGTCCCCAGCCTGTCACCCTCCCAGTCCCCAGCCTGTCATCCCTCCCAGTCCCCAGCCTGTCATCCCTCCCAGTCCCCAGCCTGTCACCCTCCCAGTCCCCAGCCTGTCATCCCTCCCAGTCCCCAGCCAGTCACCCTCCCAGTCCCCAGCCAGTCACCCTCCCAGTCCCCAGCCTGTCACCCTCCCAGTCCCCAGCCTGTCATCCCTCCCAGTCCCCAGCCTGTCACCCTCCCAGTCCCCAGCCTGTCACCCCTCCCAGTCCCCAGCCTGTCACCCTCCCAGTCCCCAGCCTGTCACCCCTCCCAGTCCCCAGCCAAGCAGTGGGTTCTGAAACCTCTTGATAAGAGCTGAGCCTTGAAGGTGGGGATGAGATCCTGTGGTCTCCAGTAAACATCCCATTAGTGACCTTTACCAACCACACCAGGAGGTGCCTGATCACAGGGTTGGAGGGGTTGGAAGGGCCCCCCAGAGCCCCTGGGGTGCAACCCCCTGCCAAAGCAGGGTCCCTAGGACAGGGGCTGGGATCTCTGCAGAGAAGGAGACTCCACACCCCCCTGGGCAGCCTGGCCCAGGGCTCCCTCACCCTCACCTTGGGCAACAAGTTCTTCCCCATGTTGCTGGGGAACTTCCTGGGCTCCAACTGGCAGCCATTGCCCCTTGTCCTGTCCCCACAGACACTGAAAAGGGGCTGGCCAGTTCCCCCTGCAGCCCAGGCTTAAGATAATTATAAACATTAATTAGGTCCCCCCTTTAGTCTTCTCTTCTCCAGGCTGAACAGCCCCAGCTCCCTCAGCCTTTCCTCCCAGGGGAGATGCTCCAGCCCCTTCAGCATCTCCAGAGCCCCTTCTGGACTCTCTCCAGGAGATCCCTGGCTGGTTGATCACAGGGAGCCCAGAGCTGGACACAACCCTCCAGGTGGGGCCTGAGCAGGGCAGAGCAGAGGGGGAGGATCCCCTCCTGTCACCTGCTGCCCACACTCCTCCTGATGCCCCCAGGATCCCATTGGCTCTCTCAGCCCCAGGACACACTGCTGGCTCATGGCCACCCTGTCCCCCAGCAGCACCCCCAGGTCCTTCTCCACAGAGCTCCTCTCCAGCAGCTCCCCCCAGCCTGGCCTGATCCCAGCAGTTCTTCCTTCCCAGGGGCCAGACTCTCCCCTTGCTCTTGTTGAGCCTCCTCTGGTGTCTCCCTGCCCAGCTCTCCAGCCTGGCCAGGTCTCTCTGGATGACAACATATTGTTATCTCCACAGGTTCCTTTCCCCCCCTACATGAAAATCATTAAAGAAATCAAGGACTCTCTACAAGGGAAAGTTGGGAAGGGCAGAGCCTGGCAGGACAAGGGGGCTGGAGTGAAGCTGGAGGAGGGAAGGGGGAGAGGAGACCTTGGGGGGAAGTTCTGTGCAGAGAGAGTGGGGAGGGGCTGGCAGGGGCTGCCCAGAGAGGGGGTGGGTGCCCCGTCCCTGGGGGTGTTGAAGGCCAGGTTGGCTGGGGCCCTGGGCAACCTTGTGGAGCTCCAGGCCTGGAGGTTGGTGGCCCTGCCTGTGGCAGGGGGTTGGAGCTCTGGGACCCTTGGGCTCCCTCCCAGCCCAGCCCAGGCTGGGATTCTATGACCACCAGGCCTCCCCCTGGCTTGCAGGAGCCTTTCCCCAGTGCTCAGAGCCAGAAAGCCTCAGAATCTCAGCATTTACTGAGGGGAAATCCCAGTTACTCCATTATTCTGGGTCTTGCTTGTTCTGGGAGTGACTCCAGTACCAAGCTGGGTTTCAAGAGGGGTTCTGCTGGGTTCCCAGGCAGTGATGGTGATCAGTGGACACATGAAGGAGGAGAGTTGGCTGAGACCTGAGCATGGAGTGACCAAGTGAGAGGAGAGGGGAAAGAACACCCCCCAAGATGCTTTGAGAACCAGGGAGATCCCACAGGAAGGTGAAGGGAGCTGAGGAAGCTGGGGGAGCTTCAAAGGAGCAGCACAAGCTCCACATGCAGGAGCCATCCCAGTAGGACAGGGAGGAGGAACTGGGCTGGCTCAAGTCACAGGCTCTTTGCTGGCCTCAGGCTGGGGGAAGAAAGAGTCTGCAGAAGGTGGGAACTAGGTGAAATTACTAAGGAGGTTGTGAGGGCTTCAGAAGCACGTGGGGAAACATCAGAGAGGCCAAGGCACAGACTGGAATGGAAATAGAGAGCTTAAGAGGGAGAAGAAAAGACTCCATCAGCTGGAGGAGAAGGAGCAAGGGAGCCTTGGGTGGGATGCAGGGGAGAGGGAAGGCTGGGAATTCATGGGGGGCACTGCTGGTTGGGGTGTTCTTCTCCAAACTGGGCTTGAAAAGCATCAGCAGCAAGAAGGTTTGGAGGGCAAATCCTCTGGAGTGGCTGAGGGAGCTGGGGGTGTTGAGGCTGGAGCAGAGGAGGCTGAGGGGAGCCCTTCTCCCCCCTGCCCTGCCCTGCCCTGCCCTGCCCTGCCCTGCCAGGAGGGTGCAGAGAGGTGGGCGCTGGTCTCTTCAGCCAGGGGCCAGGAGCTGGCAGGAGGGGCAATGGGCTCAAGCTGGGCCAGGGCAGGCTCAGCTCAGCTGGGAGGGCCAAGTTCTTCCCTGGCAGAGCTGTGGGGCTGTGGCCCAGGCTGCCATCCCTCTGCAGCTCCTCCATGCCCATGTCCCACCAGGTTGCCCTTTGGTGCTGGGAGGGGAAACTGGGAGCTGGGTGCTCACCCCAGTGCCCCCCGTGTCTCCATCCCCATCTCCTGGCTCTGCCTGGGACCTGAAGCTGCACCAGGGGAAGCTGAGGTTGGACATCAGGAACAATGTCTGTGCTGAGAGGGGGGTCAGACCCTGGCCCAGGCTGCCCAGGGAGGGGGCTGAGTCCCCAGCCCTGGGGGTGTTGAACAGAGGGGAGATGAGGTGCTCAGGGATCTGGGGCACCACAGCACAGGGATGGTTGGACTCCAGGGGCTTCAAGGGCTTCTCCAACCTGGTGCCTCTGGGATTGTGTGTGACTTGGGGCAACCACAGTGTGGGATTCACCATGATTGTAACATGTTTGTAGCTGTTGGGGAAGTTACAAACCACCTCTCTGGAAAGCCAGGAGTAGCTGAGAATCCCACCTGTGAGCCCACATCTGCTCCCAAACTCTTTCTCTTCCTCCAGGTCTTCAAAGCAGCTGCACACTCAGCTGATCCACTCATCACAGTCCAAATCTCCTACCTGGAAATCTACAATGAGACCTTGTGTGACCTTCTGGCCTCCACAACAACCGAGGGGACCGGTGACACCCAGATGGCTGTAGCAGATTGCCCACAGGGTGTCTATGTGAAGGGCTTATCTATACATTCAGTTGGCCATGAGGAAGATGCCCTAAATCTCTTTTTTGAGGTAAGAAACCCCAAATATTTCCCTTCATCTGATTGTTGTTTATTGATTTAAGCTGAGGGAGGAGGCAGTAAAGCAGGAGGTCGGTGGCTGGGATGGTTGGAAGGAGGTTCAGCCCTCTTTATTGAGGGTAGAAGGACAGCCTGGCCCAGGGCTCCCTCACCCTCACTGGGGAAAAGTTCTTCCCCAGGTTGGTGCAGAACTTCCTGGGCTCCAACTTGAGCCCATCACCCCTTGGCCTGTCCCCACAGACCCTGAGCAGAGGCTGCCCATGGCCCCCTGGCTCCCACCCTTCAGCTCTGGAGAACCAGGGAGCAGATCCCCTCTCAGGCTGCTTCTCTCCAGGCTCAACAGCCACAGCTCCCTCAGCCTTTCCTCCCAGGGGAGATGCTCCAGGCCCTTCAGCATCTCCAGAGCCTCCTCTGGACTCTCTCCAGGAGATCCCTACTCTTCATGAGCATCCTCTGGTCCATGTAGGACCACACAGACCCTCCAGCAAGTGGGGGACTCTCTCCAGGAGATCCCTGGCTGGTTGAATTTCAGTTCGTTTACAACTGCTCTGGCAGAGGAGGATTTCACAGAATCACAGAGTCACAGGGGTTGGAGGTGACCTCCAGAGCTCATTGAACCCAACCCCCTGCCAAAGCAGGGTCCCTAGGACAGGGGCTGGGATCTCTGCAGAGAAGGAGACTCCACACCCCCCTGGGCAGCCTGGCCCAGGGCTCCCTCACCCTCACCTTGGGCAACAAGTTCTTCCCCACATTGGGGCGCAACTCCCTGGGCTCCAACTTGAGCCCAGCGCCCCTTGGCCTGTCCAGGACTCCTGCCCAGGGTTCTTTATAACCTCCTGTGTGTCTGAGTTTCTTTCCTTCAAAGGAGAAGTCTCACCAACACCCCCTTCAATTTCTGCTTCACTTGCAGGGTGAGACCAAGAGGGTGACAGCAGAGCACACGCTGAATAAACACTCCTCCCGCTCCCACTGCATCTTCACTCTGTACATTGAGGTAAGAGCTCCAGCTTGGACACCTGGGGATCTCTACATGTCCCCAGTGTTTCAGAGAATTATAGAATGATTTGGGTTGGGAGGGAGCCCAAGGGTCCCAGAGCTCCAGGCCTGGAGCTCCACAAGGTTGCCCAGGGCCCCAGCCAACCTGGCCTTCAACACCCCCAGGGACGGGGCACCCAGCCCCTCTCTGGGCAGCCCCTGCCAGCCCCTCCCCACTCTCTCTGCACAGAACTTCCCCCCAAGGTCTCCTCTCCCCCTTCCCTCCTCCAGCTTCACTCCAGCCCCCTTGTCCTGCCAGGCTCTGCCCTTCCCAAGAGCTGATTCCCCTCCTGTTCCTCGGGTCCCTTCAGGGACGGGCAGGCTGCAATGAGGTCCCCCCCAGAAGCAGCCTTCTCTTCTCCAGGCTGAGCCAGCCCAGCTCCCTCAGCCTCTCTCCACAGGGGAGCTGCTCCAGCCCTCTCAGCATCTCCGGGGCTCCTCTGAGCCCTCTCCAACAGCCCCACATCTTCCTTGTGTTGGGGCCCCAGCTCTGGGCACAGGACTCCAGCTGGGGCCAGCAGAGAGGGACAATCCCCTCCCTGGCCCTGCTGCCCCCCCTCTGCTGATGGAGCCCAGGATCCCATCTCCCTTCCCAGCTGCAGGAGCCACTGCTGGCTCAGGTTGAGTCTCTCCCCCACCATGACCCCCAGGTCCTTCTCCTCAGGGCTGCTCTCCAGGAGCTCCTCTCCCAGGCTGTAAATATATCTGGGATTCCTCCAGCCTGACACTTGGCAGTGTTGAACCTCATCAAGTTCACCCAGTTCCACCTTTCCAGCCTGTCCAGATCCCTCTGGATCAGTTCTGTCACTTTCTTTATGTTCTTTCTCCCCTCAGTCTTGTTTCAGGATCTTCTCAGATGTCAAATGTGTTCATTCCAAAATCACCTTAATCGACCTGGCCGGCTCGGAGAGGCTGAGCAAGACTGGGGTAAGGAATGGGAGAGGAATTTAGGTGTAAGGTCTGATGAACAACCTGGTGGAGGTGAGCTGATGGGTGTTCCCCAGGGCAGAATTGGACCTTGGATAGGTAGGAGAAGCTGTGACAAACCCAAAGCCACATTCATAGAATCCCAGAATCCCAGAATCATGGAATCCCAAGGTTGGAAAAGCCCTTTAAGATCATCTTGAGGTGTTTCATTGGTGACAGAGGTGGAAACTGTTGTGTCCTGAAGACAGAATCCCAGAGTCACCCTTGGAAAAGCCTTTTAAGACCATCAAGTCCAATTGTTCCTGTCCTGTGCTGACCCCTTCACCCATCAGAGGGTGCTCAGCTCTTTGCAGCTGCTGAGGATCATGTCTAAGGCCCCACATACACATGTGCAGCCTGACCTGGTCACCACTCAGTCCTTTTATCTGACACTAATCATGATCCTCCCGCTCTGCTCTGCCCTGCTCAGGCCCCAGCTGGAGGGTTGTGTCCAGCTCTGGGCTCCCTGGGATCACCCAGCCAGGGATCTCCTGGAGAGAGTCCAGAGGAGGCTCTGGAGATGCTGAAGGGGCTGGAGCATCTCCCCTGGGAGGAAAGGCTGAGGGAGCTGGGGCTGTTGAGCCTGGAGAGAAGCAGCCTGAGAGGGGATCTGCTCCCTGGTTCTCCAGAGCTGAAGGGTGGGAGCCAGGGGGCCATGGGCAGCCTCTGCTCAGGGTCTGTGGGGACAGGCCAAGGGGCGCTGGGCTCAAGTTGGAGCCCAGGGAGTTGCGCCCCAATGTGGGGCAGAACTTGTTGCCCAAGGTGAGGGTGAGGGAGCCCTGGGCCAGGCTGCCCAGGGGGGTGTGGAGTCTCCTTCTCTGCAGAGATCCCAGCCCCTGTCCTAGGGACCCTGCTTTGGCAGGGGGTTGCACCCCAGGGGCTCTGGGGGGCCCTTCCCAACCCCTGTGGCTCTGTGAGTCTGTGACAAGAGGTGCAGTGTGGGGCTCTGGGGTGTGTGTGGGGCTGTGGGGCACAAGGAGCTCCAGTGTCTTCATAATCTGATGGCAAAGACAAAAGACCACGGTGTGAGAACCACCAACATCTCCACCTCCACCTTCTCCACCTCCACCCTCTCCAGCCATCTCCAAGCTGGGACAGTTCCCTTTCCTCAATGAGAAGCAGCTGTGAAGGATCAATATGATGGGTCAGGGACAGTGATGTGGTGATGACAGGGGGGTGTGGAGTCTCCTTCTCTGGAGAGATCCCAGCCCCTGTCCTAGGGACCCTGCTTTGGCAGGGGGTTGCACCCCAGGGGCTCTGGGGGGCCCTTCCAACCCCTGTGACTCTGTGATTTCCCCACAGAACAAGGGGCTGGAGCCATCAGTTACTGGGACAGAGTCCCTCTGGTTTTTCCTCTTCACTCCACGAGTGATGGTGTGATCCACCACTCCAGGTCACAAGAAACCTGAGAGAATTAGGGCTCAGCAACTGCAAGGTCCTCAGGTCCCTCCTGATGTTGTGTGAGCAGGGCAGAGAGCCCTGGGCCCAGTATGGGATTTACCTTGTGGGAAGGGATGGCAGTGGCCCTTGTGGACTTGAAAATGAAAACCTGAGGTGTCTGAGAGCTCCAGAAAGTTCTAGGTTATGAATTTACTTGGTCTGAAGGAGATCCTGACCCTGGCAGTCAAGTGGAGTTGTCCCCTCATTAAGGGACACGCTCTCCCCTGTGGTTCAGCCAGAAATTGGGGTGTGAATCACCAAGCTGGGTGGTGAGGATGTGCTGGAGGGGTGGGATGGCATCCAGAAGGACTGGGCAGGATGGAGAATTGGGCCCAGGGGAACATCATGAGGTTCAACAAAGCCAAGCACAAGGTCCTGCCCCTGGGTTGGGACAACCCCCGTTATCCACACAGGGCAGGAGATGCTGGGCTGGGGAGCAGCCCTGAGGGAAAGGGCTTGTGGGGAGAAGCTGTTCAGGAGCCACCCATGTGCATCTGCAGCCCAGAAGGCCAACCCCATCCTGGGCTGCATCCCCAGGAGTGTGGGCAGCAGGGCCAGAGAGGGGATTGTCCCCTCTGCTCTGCTCTGCTCCGGGGAGACCTCACCTGGAATCCTGCGTCCAGCTCTGGAGCCCTCAGCACAAGGAGGACATGGAGCTCTTGGAGCGGGGCCAGAGGAGCCCCGAGGATGATGCTGGGGCTGGAGCAGCTCTGCTCTGGAGCCAGGCTGGGAGAGCTGGGCTGGGGCAGCCTGGAGCAGAGGAGGCTGCGGGGGGACCTTAGAGCCCCTTCCAGCCCCTGAGAGGTGCCTGTAGGGAAGCTGGGAAGAACTGTTCCCCAGGGCACGGAGCGCCAGGACCAGGGGCCATGGGTTCAACTCCAGCAGGGCAGGGGCACAGGAGACCTGGGGAAGAAGCTCTTCCCTCTCAGGGTGGGTGGGTGGGTGCTGAGACCCTGGCCCAGGCTGCCCAGAGAGGTGGGGGAGGCCCCATCCCTGGAGATATTCAAGGTCAGGGTGGATGTGGCTCTGAGCACCCTGCTCTAGTGAAGATGTCCCTGCTTACTTGATGGGACTTGGTGGCCTCAGAAGGTCCCTGCCCACCCCTCACATCCCATGAGTTGGTGCTTCCACACTGTGTGGGACTTGTGTTGTTTCTCTTCACAATCATTTTGTGGTCACCTCTTAGTTTCAGGTCCAGAAGCTCTGTGCTCTACAAGACCAGACATATTTTGGCCACACACCTCCCAAAGCTTCAGTTTGACACCATGACCTGAATTCTTTAGAGAAGCTCCAAACAAACCAATTCACAAGGTGTTGGGACTGAGGAAAAGTCTCCTCAAGCTTCCAAAATCCACAGAAATGGGATGAGAACAGGGACATGATCCTTAACATGGAAAAGAATTAATGAAATCACAATTCTGGAGCAGGTTTGGGTTTAAGAGAGAGGGTTCAGGAGATGTGGCTCTGAGCACCCTGCTCTAGTGAAGATGTCCCTGCTCACTGCAGGGTGGCACTGGATGGGCTCAGAAGGTCCCTTCCAACCTCACACATTCTCTGATCTCCTTACAGTCTGAAGGCCAGGTTCTCAGAGAAGCCACGTACATCAACAAGTCTCTGTCATTCCTTGAGCAATTCATCATTGCCCTGACCCACCAGAAGCAGGACCACATCCCTTTCCGGCAGAGCAAGCTCACCCACGCTCTCAAGGACTCTCTAGGTAAGACCTGCAACAGATTCTGGACTTCTCCAGCTCCAGACAACTCCTAGAAACCATGGTCAGGTCCATGTTTCAAGTCCTAAGGCCTTGCCATAAGAACAACATGGAATTCATTTGACAGTCAAAGGAGATCTGGTTCTGCTCATCACATTAACCAGCAGGTGCAGGAGACATGCAAAGCCCAAGCTGATCCAGCTGGTAGAACATCACCCCAGGAGAAACAGAGGTGAACTTTACCCTTGAGTCCTTCTGTGCTTCCCAAGCCCTGGGAACCCTGCAGAGAGTGACACGCTGCCTGGGGTCTTTGTCACTTGGTTTTCTCTGGTTTAATCAGCGAGTAATAGAAGTTATTAAATTGATGATACTATAATAATAATAACAATAACAATGATGATGATAATGAAGAAGAAGAAAACATCACAAATGCCCAACATATGTTCTTTGTTGTGACTTTGGGGACAGGCCAAGGGGCGCTGGGCTCAAGTTGGAGCCCAGGGAGTTGCGCCCCAATGTGGGGAAGAACTTGTTGCCCAAGGTGAGGGTGAGGGAGCCCTGGGCCAGGCTGCCCAGGGGGGGTGTGGAGTCTCCTCCTCTGCAGAGATCCCAGCTCCTTTCTGGATGCTTACTCTGCCCTCTGGAGGCCCCAGCTGGAGTCCTGTGCCCAGAGCTGGGGCCCCAACACAAGGAAGATGTGGGGCTGTTGGAGAGGGCTCAGAGGAGCCCCGGAGATGCTGAGAGGGCTGGAGCAGCTCCCCTGCGGAGAGAGGCTGAGGGAGCTGGGCTGGCTCAGCCTGGAGAAGAGAAGGCTGCTTCTGGGGGGGACCTCATTGCAGCCTGCCCGTCCCTGAAGGGACCCGAGGAACAGGAGGGGAATCAGCTCTTGGGAAGGGCAGAGCCTGGCAGGACAAGGGGGCTGGAGTGAAGCTGGAGGAGGGAAGGGGGAGAGGAGACCTTGGGGGGAAGTTCTGTGCAGAGAGAGTGGGGAGGGGCTGGCAGGGGCTGCCCAGAGAGGGGGTGGGTGCCCCGTCCCTGGGGGTGTTGAAGGCCAGGTTGGCTGGGGCCCTGGGCAACCTTGTGGAGCTCCAGGCCTGGAGGTTGGTGGCCCTGCCTGTGGCAGGGGGTTGGAGCTCTGGGACCCTTGGGCTCCCTCCCAACCCAGCCCAGGCTGGGATTCTCTGACTCCACACACCAGGAACCCAGAATTGATGGGAGCAGAAAAAGCCCTTCCTGATATTTTGGGGTCTTGGAGGGTGTCCCCCAGCCCTGGAAAGTTTTATAACTGAAAAGCTGGTGTCTTTGGAATCTCTCCAGCTGCTTCTTCCAACCTTGTGGAGCTCCAGGCCTGGAGGTTGGTGGCCCTGCCTGTGGCAGGGGGTTGGAGCTCTGGGACCCTTGGGCTCCCTCCCAACCCAGCCCAGTCTCTGTTTCCCTGCTCCTCTGATCCTGGTGTGTACCCATTCCCATGTTCCTGGTGGCTCTTCCCTGTGCTGGCAGCAGGTCCTGGCTTTGAGTAGCCCCTCAGCAGGTCCAGGACTGACCAATCCTTGAGGGATTCCCAGCTGTAACCACAAACCCTTGGGGTCCCTCCCAACCCAGCCCAGTCTGGGGTTCTCTGATTCTCTGATTCTCTGCCCTGTCCTAGGGACTCTGCTTTGGCAGGGGGTTGGACCCCATGGGCTCTGGAGGTCCCTTCCAACCCCTACAGCTCTCAGGTTCTGTGATTGATGGGGTTTTCTTTTCATTTTTCCCCAGGAGGAACCTGCAATATCATCCTCGTGGTAAATATCTGTGGAGAAGCTGTGCACCTGGAAGAGACTGTAAGTTAAACTGATGGGGTTTGGGGTCAGAATTAAAGTCTCCTTCCTGCTCCTGTCACAACTGGCTGTAGGTGGGATGAAGGAACGATCTCAGGAGGGTGATGGTGGGAGTTCCAGAGGAAGAGCCTGCCTGCTTCATGGAAAATGTGGCTGGATCACCTTATCTCAGAAGCTCAGAAAGCAGCTTGCTCTGTGCCCATCTGCTTTGTGATGGGATGAGGTTGAAGCAGGCCAAGGGCAGAGAGCTGCCCATGGGCCATCCCCACCCCCAGCAGCGCTCCAGGCTGGGGGCAGAGCGGCTGGAGAGCTGCTGGGGAGAAGGAGCTGGGGGTGTTGGGGGCCTGGGACTGCCCAGGAGCCAGCAGTGTGCCCGGGGGGCCAGGAAGGCCAAGGGCATCCTGGCTTGTGTCAGAGGCAGCGTGGCCACAGGGCCACTGATGTGTGATCCAGAGTTTTAAGGATCTAAGTGTTGATTTTGGGCAGGAATGGGAGTGGGTATTTTTGAGCTCACAGCTCTGGTACATGAAGAGCTGTCTGCCAGGGAACAGGGAAGACAAAGACATCATATGACATCAAATTGGGAGGAGGTGTTGACTCTGTTGAGGGTGGAGAAGCCTTGCAGAGAGACCTGGACAGATCAGAGAGCTGGGGAATCACCAGTGGTGTGGAGTTTAATGAGGGCAAGTGCTGGATTCTGCCCTGTGAAGGGGAACCCTGGCTGCACATCCAGCCTGAGGGACCAGGCACTGGGGGGCAGCGGTGGTGAGAGGGGTTTGGGCCATGCTGAGAGGGACTTGGGGGTCTTGGGGCAGGCTAAGTGGGATCTGGAGGTCTTGGGCCCTGCTGAGAGGAGGTTAGGGGTCTTGGGCCATGCCAAGAGTGGTTTGGGTTGTGCTGAGAGGGATCTGGGGTCTTGGACCATGCTGAGAGGGGTTTGGGGTTCTTGGGCTATGCTGAGAAGGGATTTGGGGGTCTTAGAGTGTGCCAAGAGGAGTTTGGAGGTCTTGGAACATGCTGAAAAGGGTTTGGGGGTCTTGGGTTGTGCCAAGAGGGATCTGGGGTCATGGGCAGTGCTGAGAGGAGTCTTCAGCCTTACTGGGAGGGGTTCAGGCCCTGCTGAGAGGGATCTGGGGGTCTTGGGTCATGCCAAGAGTGGTTTGGGCCCTGCTGAGAGGGATCTGGGGGTCTTGGGTCAGGCCAAGAATGGTTTGGGCCCTGCTGAGAGGGATTTGGGGGTCTTGGGCTGTGCTGACAGAGGTTTGGGGGTCTTGGGCTGTGCTGAGAGGGATCTGGGGTCATGAAGAGCACTGAGAGGGATCTGGGGGTCTTGGGTCATGCCAAGAGTGGTTTGGGCTGTGCTGAGAGAGGTTTGGGGGGGTCTTGGTGACACCACACTACCCAAGAGGCAGCAGCGTGCCCAGGCAGGCAGGAGGGGTGACCGGACCCTGGGGCACATCCAGCCCAGGGAGGAGATTGTCCCGCTCTGCCCTGCGCTGGGGCGGCCTCACCTCCAGTCCTGGGGCAGGTTTGGGCACCACAGGCCAAGAGGGACAGGAAACTGTGGGAGAGTGTCTGGCAGTGAGGATGAGGAAGGGCTGGAGGGGAAGGCTCCTGAGGAGAGGCTGAAGGGGTTGAGGAGGCCCTGGAGGAGAGGAGGCTGAGGGCAGACCTCACCCTGGGCTGTGGGGAGCGAGGGGGCAGCGCTGAGCCCTCTCCTCTCTTTGGGGAGCAGGGACAGAGCCCGAGGGGACGGCGTGAAGCTGCCCCAGGGGAGGGTCAGGCTGGGTGTCAGGAAGAGGTTCTGTGCTGAGAGGGGGGTTGGGTGCTGGCACAGGCTCCCCAGGGAAGGGGTCCCAGCCCCGGGCTGAGCTGGGCTGAGGGCTGGAAGTGTCTGGGTGATGGGCTCAGTGCCACGCTGGGGCTGGGCTGGGCCTGTGTGGAGCTGGGCCTGGGCCTCAATGGGCCTCACAGGCCCCTGCCAGCCATGGGGCGGCCTCACCTCCAGTCCTGGGGCAGGTTTGGGCACCACAGGCCAAGAGGGACAGGAAACTGTGGGAGAGTGTCTGGCAGTGAGGATGGGGAAGGGCTGCAGGGGAAGGCTCCTGAGGAGAGGCTGAAGGCCCTGGGCTTGCTCAGCTTGGAGAAGAGGTTCTGTGCTGAGAGGGGGGTTGGGTGCTGGCACAGGCTCCCCAGGGAAGGGGTCCCAGCCCTGAGCTGGGTTGAGGGCTGGAAGTGTCTGGGTGATGGGCTCAGTGCCACGCTCGGGCTGGGCTGGGCTGTGTGGAGCTGGGCCTGGGCCTCAATGGGCCTCACGGGCCTCAATGGGCCTCACAGGCCCCTGCCAGCCATGAGGATTCCAAGATTCTGGGATCCTTTGATCACTGGAGGCTGAGTAACCACACAGAAGCAAGGGAGCACTAGAAGATATCCTCCCTGGGGGAGAAATCCTCACTAGCCTTTGGATTTCTGCCCTCTGGGATGCAGTAGGATGAGCAGTAACCCCTTATGGAGGTCACACCCCTCTCAGAATCTCTCTCAGCCCCTGAACCCCCTGTTTTGCAGTTGTCTTCTCTTCGGTTCGCTACCAGGATGAAATGGGTGACAACAGAGCCCATCATCAAAGAGACCTGTTACCCAGTGGTACGTGGAGAAGGGCAATGGGAGGAGAGTGTATTTTCACAGGTTCATTAATACTTTGGGTAATTACCCTGTTATCAGCCCTGCTGACACCTGCTGAATTTACATATGTGATGGAACAGATTAAAATCAAACTGTTCTCACTGGTATTTAATTACAAGTAACTGGAATACACTGGGAAGCTCAGTCCTGTGGATCTTCCCCAACATATTAGAGTTATCTGACCTGTATCAGCACGTGGTGTGTGATGAGCACAGCTCTGGGGGACTGGGACTGCCCAGGAGCCAGCAGTGTGCCCAGGGGGCCAGGAAGGCCAAGGGCATCCTGGCTTGTGTCAGAGGCAGCGTGGCCACAGGGCCAGGGCAGGGATTGTGGCCCTGGGCTGGTCCCTGGGGAGGCTGGAGCTGGAGTGCTGGGGGCAGCTGTGGGCCCCTGACTCCAAGAAGGCCATGGAGGGCCTGGAGCGTGTCCAGAGAAGGGCAACCAGGCTGGGGAAGGGGCTGGAGAGCAGCAAAGCTTGCGAGGAGCGGCTGAGGGAGCTGGGGGTGTTGAGGCTGGAGCAGAGGAGGCTGAGGGGAGCCCTTCTCATCACCTCCACTGACCAGGCAAAGCCAGGTGATGGGAGGGGAAACTGGGAGCTGGTTGTTCACCCCAGTTTCCCCCCATAGATCTTCATACCCATCTCCACATGGGATCTGAAGCTGCAGGTTGGACATCAGGAACAATGTCTGTGCTGAAAGGGGGGGGTCAGACCCTGGCCCAGGCTGCCCAGGGGGTGGGTGAGGCACCATCCCTGGAGGGGTTCAGAAGAAGAGCAGATGTTGTGCTTGGTGACATGGTCTGGGAACTGGGGGTGTTGAGGCTGGAGCAGAGGAGGCTGAGGGGAGCCCTTCTCCCCCCTGCCCTGCCCTGCCCTGCCCTGCCCTGCCCTGCCAGGAGGGTGCAGAGAGGTGGGCGCTGGTCTCTTCAGCCAGGGGCCAGGAGCTGGCAGGAGGGGCAATGGGCTCAAGCTGGGCCAGGGCAGGCTCAGCTCAGCTGGGAGGGCCAAGTTCTTCCCTGGCAGAGCTGTGGGGCTGTGGCCCAGGCTGCCCAGGGAGGGGGCTGAGTCCCCAGCCCTGGGGGTGTTGAACAGAGGGGAGATGAGGTGCTCAGGGATCTGGGCCAGCACAGGACAGGGATGGTTGGCCTCCATGGTCTCAAAGTGCTTTTCCAACCTGGTGACTCTGGGATTGTGTGAAGCAGCTGGGGAGTTTCTTCTGACAGCTGCCAGAAGAAACTGCATGACAAGAAGGCTTTTCCTCTTCAGCCCCTTTCTTTTGTGTTGAGCTGTGGGGGCTGGAAGTGCAGCTACATGAACAGCAGTTAAGGATGCTCAATGGGTCACTTGCAGAGCAGCTCAGCATCCAATTCCCACCAAATCCCAAGGAGATCTGCATTCAGGAGGTCTCTGAGTGGCACCCCTCCTGCTTTTGAGATGGTATCTCATAGTCCTGATGGGTCCTACAAGTACCAGCTCAGGAAAGCATCAAATTAAGGACCAAGCACCCTTCTTTTGGTGCCTGAGGTGGGCTCCTTGGGTGGTGCACCCAGGACTCAACAGAAGCCATCCTGTTGGAAGCCAATCAAAAGCAAAGTGATTCCCAGACTCCAGATTGAGGTTTGGCTTTTCCCCCCATCCAATAATAAACCCTTTTGTTTTCCTGCCAGGGGACAGTGAAGGCTTTGGAGAAGGAGATTGTTCTTCTCAAGCAGGAACTGGCCACACAGAACAACTTGGTAAGGAATGGGCTGTGGCAGCTTAGACAGGACCCAGTTAAGGCTTTGTCCTGACCTTTGCTTTGCTGTAGGATCACTTAACTCAGTCTCCAGTGTGATTTTATTCTTCCTTCTGCTCCAACCTCCCTCTTGGGGTTCAGGCAAAGCTCAGAAGACCCCATGCAGCAAGAAGCATTGTAGCTTCAATCCCCACCCACTGCAGATGGGTTTGATTCAGGCTCCTGAAGCTTTCCTCTCATTTGGTTGAAATGGGAAGGGGAACACGTTGCTTTCAGTGAACTCCCAAGCCAACCTGGATGATGAGACATGAAGATCATCAAGTCCAACCATCCTCATCCTATATAGTTCAGCACAGGACAGGAACAGTTGGACTTGATGATCTTAAAGGTCTTCTCCAACCTTGTGATTCTGTGAACCATGAGGAGTCCTGCTCCAGGGACCCTTCTTTGGCAGGAGGTTGGACCTGATGAGCTCTGGAGGTCCCTTCCAACCCCTACAGTTCTGTCACTCCCTGGGCACAGCAGAGCACTGTCTGGTGTTCACCAGACTAGGACTTCCTCAGCTTTTTCTAACCCACTGCAACTCATTTACCTCTCTCCTTAGGTGAATTGTTCTTTGGTGACTCACAACCCTCTGACTGATGCCCAGGTTGCAGAGATCAGGTCCCAAGTCCACAGATACCTAAAAGGAGCTATTGATGAGATAGATGTAAGTAGCTTTCTAGCACTGAAGAACTGAAACTCTCATCCCATCCCATTTCACTCCCAAACAGCAACAATTAGAACATCTCCTGAACCCTCTGTCTTAAACCCAAACCTGCTACAGAATTGTGACAAAGAGCCCAGGCAGCGTGTCACTCTCTGCAGGGTTCCCAGGGCTTGGGAAGCACAGAAGGACTCAAGGGTAAAGTTCACCTCTGTTTCTCCTGGGGTGATGTTCTACCAGCTGGATCAGCGTGGGCTTTGCATGTCTCCTGCACCTGCTGGTTAATGTGATGAGCAGAACCAGATCTCCTTTGACTGTCAAATGAATTCCATGTTGTTCTTATGGCAAGGCCTTAGGACTTGAAACATGGACCTGACCATGGTTTCTAGGAGTTGTCTGGAGCTGGAGAAGTCCAGAATCTGTTGCAGGTCTTACCTAGAGAGTCCTTGAGAGCGTGGGTGAGCTTGCTCTGCCGGAAAGGGATGTGGTCCTGCTTCTGGTGGGTCAGGGCGATGATGAATTGCTCAAGGAATGACAGAGACTTGTTGATGTATGTGGCTTCTCTGAGAACCTGGCCTTCAGACTGTAAGGAGATCAGAGAATGTGTGAGGTTGGAAGGGACCTTCTGAGCCCATCCAGTGCCACCCTGCAGTGAGCAGGGACATCTTCACTAGAGCAGGGTGCTCAGAGCCACATCTCCTGAACCCTCCTCTCTTAAACCCAAACCTGCTCCAGAATTGTGATTTCATTAATTCTTTTCCATGTTAAGGACCATGTCCCTGTTCTCATCCCATTTCTGTGGATTTTGGAAGCTTGAGGAGACTTTTCCTCAGTCCCAACACCTTGTGAATTGGTTTGTTTGGAGCTTCTCTAAAGAATTCAGGTCATGGTGTCAAACTGAAGCTTTGGGAGGTGTGTGGCCAAAATATGCCTGGTCTTGTAGAGCACAGAGCTTCTGGACCTGAAACTAAGAGGTGACCACAAAATGATTGTGAAGAGAAACAGCACAAGTCCCACACAGTGTGGAATCACCAACTCATGGGATGTGAGGGGTGGGCAGGGACCTTCTGAGGCCACCAAGTCCCATCAAGTGAGCAGGGACATCTTCACTAGAGCAGGGTGCTCAGAGCCACATCCACCCTGACCCCAAATGTCTCCAGGGATGGGGCCTCCCCCACCTCTCTGGGCAACCTGGGGTCTCCCCACCCACCCTGAGAGGGAAGAGCTTCTCCCCCAGGTCTCCTGTGCCCCTGCCCTGCTGGAGTTGAACCCATGGCCCCTGGTCCTGGCGCTCCGTGCCCTGGGGAACAGTTCTTCCCAGCTTCCCTACAGGCACCTCTCAGGGGCTGGAAGGGGCTCTAAGGTAACTCACCTCAAGCATGGAGACCCAACAAGTGCACACAGAACCTTCACAGTGTGAAATCACTGAGCACAGCCCAGAAACCCTTACCTGGCTCTTCTCCATGTACATCTCTTCCTCAGGTGGTGAACGTCAGGCAAGTCCAGGAGGTGTTTAAGCAGTTCAAACTCATTGTAAGGTAAGAGAGCTGAGGACAATGAGTTTCACAGTGAGAATTAGAAATTCCACCAAGCTTTTTGTGATACCACACCGTGGCATTGGTGAAGAATCACTCTGAAAGGGAATAAACAGCATCCTGGCTTGTGTCAGAGGCAGCGTGGCCACAGGGCCAGGGCAGGGATTGTGGCCCTGGGCTGGGCACTGGGCACCCTGGGCCAGGGCCTCCCCCCTCCCCAGGAAGGATTTCTGCCCCCCAGCCCCTCTCCATCCCCCTGCTGCAGCTGGAGGCCGTTCCCCTGGGCCTGGCCCTCCCTGCCCTGGGCACCAGCCCCTCTCCAGCTCTCCTGGCCTTGTTTGCCTGAACCTTTGGGGTCCTTCCCAGCCAAAACTCAGCACCCCCCAGCAGCTGCTCCAGTGTGGTGGCTCCAAGAAGCGACCCCCAGTCCCTAAAGCTGTTTCTAGAAGCTTCAGGCCGTTTCCAGCTGGGGGTGGGGATGGAACCATCGTCCTGTTTGGGTTTGTAGGAAGAGGGAGAGTTTTTCCTGCAGCCCTGGGACTGAAGAGGTGCTGGGTGCTGCAGCTGGAGTGCTGGGGGCAGCTGTGGGCCCCTGACTCCAAGAAGGCCATGGAGGGCCTGGAGCGTGTCCAGAGAAGGGCAACCAGGCTGGGGAAGGGGCTGGAGAGCAGCAAAGCTTGCGAGGAGCGGCTGAGGGAGCTGGGGGTGTTGAGGCTGGAGCAGAGGAGGCTGAGGGGAGCCCTTCTCCCCCCTGCCCTGCCCTGCCCTGCCCTGCCCTGCCAGGAGGGTGCAGAGAGGTGGGCGCTGGTCTCTTCAGCCAGGGGCCAGGAGCTGGCAGGAGGGGCAATGGGCTCAAGCTGGGCCAGGGCAGGCTCAGCTCAGCTGGGAGGGCCAAGTTCTTCCCTGGCAGAGCTGTGGGGCTGTGGCCCAGGCTGCCCAGGGAGGGGGCTGAGTCCCCAGCCCTGGGGGTGTTGAACAGAGGGGAGATGAGGTGCTCAGGGATCTGGGGCAGCACAGGACAGGGATGGTTGGACTCCATGGTCTCAAAGCTCTTATCCAGGCTTTGCTGGGACTTGGCATCCCAGTGGGGTTCATGGTCCAATTTTGCCTGGGTAGTATTTTTCCACAGTGATGGGCTCAAGTCGTTTGTCACATGCCAATCAGATCTCATGGTGGTTGATCTGGACTATTAGAAGGGTCTGTGAAGTATCCAAACAGCCATCAAACAGCTTCTGTGTCCAAAAGGACATTAGGGAAGAAGGGGAGGAAGAGGGAAGTGGGAAGAGGGGAATGGGACGAGGTCATGACAGTTATGGGGAAGGACAGAAGGAGTGAGGTGAGATGGCAGGAGAGGGATGGTGTGCTTTCAAACCTGGTATTGGGGAGTGTTTTGGGTTTTGAGCTGCAAAAGAGTCCTTGACCATGACCTAAGGGGCTGTTTTCTCCCCCCAGACATCAGGAGCACGAGGTGGAGACCAGGTTACGCAGCAAGTACCTTCTGATAGACAAAAACAACTTTGCTACCCTTGCTGCTGTTCAGAAGGTAACAGTTGGTGCTTGAGCTCAGCCTAAAACCCATCTTAGACCTGGCTCCTTTGCTGCTGGAAGGTGACATGTCTGTCAGGAGGCAGGCTCAGATCACCAGCCTCTGCTCAGACACCTTTTTTAATCCTTATAATTTTGGGAGACAAATAAATGTATCACATGTAACCCTGGTGTAAAAGGATCTCCTGGAGAGAGTCCCTGCTCAGGCCCCAGCTGGAGGGTTGTGTCCAGCTCTGGGCTCCCTGGGCTCAAGCAGCCAGGGATCTCCTGGAGAGAGTCCAGAGGAGGCTCTGGAGATGCTGAAGGGCCTGGAGCATCTCCCCTGGGAGGAAAGGCTGAGGGAGCTGGGGCTGTTGAGTCTTGAGAAGACTAAGGGGGGACCTTATTAATGTTTATAATTATCTTAAGCCTGGGCTGCAGGGGGAATTGGCCAGCCCCTTTTCAGTGTCTGTGGGGACAGGCCAAGGGGCAATGGCTGCAAGTTGGAGCCCAGGAAGTTCTTCACCAACCTGGGGGAGAACTTTTCCCCAGTGAGGGTGAGGGAGCCCTGGGCCAGGCTGCCCAGGGGGGTGTGGAGTCTCCTTCTCTGCAGAGATCCCAGCCCCTGTCCTAGGGACCCTGCTTTGCAGGGGGTTGGACTCAATAATCTCTGGAGGTCCCTTCCAACCCCTACAGCTCTGTGAGTCTGTGAGATACTTGGGAGCAAATAGAGGTTCCCAGATCCCATTTTACAGCGGGGTGGAACAGCTCCTGTGTATCATCCATGATTTAGATGGCTCCAGACCTAATGCTTCCCAGTCCATGTTTTGTTTCTTCCTCTTCCCAGGCAGGAGTGTTGAATTTCAATGGCCACTTGGTGCTGGAAGAGGATGGACTGGATTCTACTCCTTCATCAGCCAAACGTGGTAGGAAGAAGAAATCCATGAAGGGCAATGAGCTTCCCAGGTGAGTCTGGTAACCAGACAGCTCTGCCTTTCCCCTGACAGCGTCTCACCGCAGTGATGGGCCTGGCCAAGGTGGGACATGGAGCTCAGGGAGGAAGGGAGAGATGCTGTGGATTAACAAGGGTGTGGAATCACAGAATCACAAGGTTGGAAAAGACCTTTAAGATCATCAAGTCCAACCATTCCCATCCTGTGCTGAACCATCTCCCTGAGCACCTCATCTCCCCTCTGTTCAACACCCCCAGGGCTGGGGACTCAGCCCCCTCCCTGAGCAGCCTGGGCCACAGCCCCACAGCTCTGCCAGGGAAGAACTTGGCCCTCCCAGCTGAGCTGAGCCTGCCCTGGCCCAGCTTGAGCCCATTGCCCCTCCTGCCAGCTCCTGGCCCCTGGCTGAAGAGACCAGCGCCCACCTCTCTGCACCCTCCTGGCAGGGCAGGGCAGGGCAGGGCAGGGCAGGGGGGAGAAGGGCTCCCCTCAGCCTCCTCTGCTCCAGCCTCAACACCCCCAGCTCCCTCAGCCGCTCCTCGCAAGCTTTGCTGCTCTCCAGCCCCTTCCCCAGCCTGGTTGCCCTTCTCTGGACACGCTCCAGGCCCTCCATGGCCTTCTTGGAGTCAGGGGCCCACAGCTGCACCCAGCACTCCAGCTGCAGCCTCCCCAGGGCCCAGCCCAGGGGCACAATCCCTCCCCAGACCTACTGGCCACACTATTTCTGACACAAGCCAGGATGCCCTTGTCTTTCTGGGCCTCCTGGGCACACTGCTGGCTCATATTCAGCCTGCAGTCAACCAACACCCCCAGGTCCTTCTCTACCTGACAACTCTCCAGCCAGTAAAGTCCTGTGCTTCCTCAAGGATGACATGCCAGGGAAGGTCTGTGGTGTCCTCGTGGCCACCAGCCACACTAGTGGGAGGATGTCAGAGCAACACATGTGGCTGGCAGGCACCTGTTATGGGAAGAGTTACTGGGAATGGTTGGGGTTGTCTTCTGGATGAGGGGGAGTGAAGGGGCAGCGCTGATCCCTCTCCTCTCTTTGGGGAGCAGGGACAGAGCCCGAGGGGATGGCATGAAGCAGCCCTAGGGGAGGTTTAGGCTGGGTGTCAGGAAGAGGTTCTGTGCTGAGAGAGGGGTTGGGTGCTGGCACAGGCTCCCCAGGGAAGGGGTCCCAGCCCCGAGCTGGGCTGAGGGCAAGAAGCATCTGGGTGATGCTCGAGCTGGGCTGGGCCTCTGTGGAGCCAAGAGTTGGTCCTTATGATGTCCTAATGGGTCCCTTCCAGCTCAGGAGATGCTATGATAGGCCTGTGATAGGCTTGTGATAGGCCTGCGATAGGCCTGCGATAGGCCTGTGGTAGGCCTGTGATAGGCCTATGACAGACCTGTCACAGGCCTGTGTTAGGCCTGTGTTAGGCCTGTGTTAGGCCTGCGGTAGGCCTGTGTTAGGCCTGTGATAGGCCTGTGATAGGCCTGCGGTAGGCCTGTGATAGGCCTTTGACAGACCTGTCACAGGCCTGCGGTAGGCCTGCGATAGCCCTGCGGTAGGCCTGCGGTAGGCCTGCGATAGCTCTGTCATAGGCCTGCGATAGGCCTGCAATAGGCCTGCGATAGCTCTGTCATAGGCCTGCGATAGGCCTGTGATAGGCCTATGAACCCAGGCCAGGAGCACTGTGCAGGGTTTGAGCTGTGGACACAAAGGCTGGGCAGGCTTTGGGCTGGAGAAGGAGATCTGCTGAGTGGAAAAGGAGGAGGGGACAGTGGAACAGCTCAGGAGAAGAGATTTTGAGAGGGAAAGAGGAACCAGATCTGAGCAGAGAAGGATCCTTTGACTTCTAGCAGTGAGGTCCCTGCACTGGCAGTGTCTAACCGTGGTGGCTGAGGGCATCTCTGTGGTTCCTCCCTGAGATCTCCCCAAAGTCCTTGTGATGGAGAGGAGGGCAACCACCAAGGCTTTACTATCCACATGACAGAGGGGAATCCTCCATGAGGTTCTGGTCTGTAGGGAGGTGGAAGGAGATTTGACAAACACTTCTCTGCACCTCTTTGGAGTCCCACTATCCCCCCTCGATGAGGCTGGTAGTGTTTGTGGAGGTGAGAGGAGGGAGAAGAACAAAGAGTTGGGGGGTCTTGTTTTAGATTTGGAGTTAGCTCAGATCCTGGGGGGTTCAGTTAGGAGGTTCCTCAGAAGGAAAAGAAGGTTGTCCTGTCTGCAGGTGTGCTTCAGTCCAGGCATGGTGGACCTGTTGTTGTTGAGATCCTCCTCAAGAGAGTTAGTCCAGCCTGTGCTGGGTTCTGTAGTACCTGCTACAAGGCAGATACTCTAGGAAGTAAGGATCCTTTTACTCCAGGAATTAAGGATCCTTTTACTCTAGGAATTAAGGATCCTTTTACTCCAGGAAGTCAGGGTCCTTTTACTCCAGGAATTAAGGATCCTTTTACTCCAGGAATTAAGGATACTTTTACTCCAGGAATTAAGGGTCTTTTTACTCCAGGAAGTAAGGATCCCTGTACTCTAGGGAGTAAGGCTTTGGAGAGCAAGGCTGATCTTATTCCTCAGTAGATATTTCACTGCAAACTTGGGTAGAATCTTGGACCTGCAGCACCTTTTGGTTCCTGTTTCCTATGGTGATGACTCAAATTAACCTCATTTATCTCTTTCCCCACCTCAGGAAGGAAGGAATTGGGACCTCTCCTTCTGGGAAGGACCTAGATGGGTTTGTACCATCAAAAAGTCAAGTAATAACCCCCACCAAGGATCTGGATGTGAAAGAGGCAACAAGGAACCAGGATACAGTGAATATTGATGCAGAGCACTCAAAACCAGCTCCAGTAGAGGATTCCCAGCAGCCCAGGTAAGGGAGGACATCTCCTTTGCCAGAGGGTGGTTTACTCCAGCGTGGTAGCGTTGTGTTCCCCTGGTTCAACTACCTGTTCCAAAGCAGAGAGGAGAGATCCAGAGTTCTTCATTGCTTGGGTGCAGAAATAGGACAGCAGTGGTTGTGTGGACACCCTGTGCACCAAAGTATGGTGGTGGTGGCTATCTTCTCCAGCTGTGTTGAGCTCTGTCCTGACCAGTAATTATATCACAGCATCCCAGCACGTCAGGGGTTGGAAGGGACCTGGAAAGCTCATCTAGTCCAACCCCCTGTGCCAGAGCAGGGTCACCCAGCCTCAATCCCACAGGAACACGTCCAGGATCATGGGGTTGGGATGTCTCCAGAGAAGGAGACTCCACAACCTCTCTGGGCAGCCTGGCCCAGGGCTCTGTCACCCTCCCAGCACAGAAGTTCCTCCTCAGGCTCAGGGGGAACTTCCTCTGCTCCAGTTTGTGCCCATCACCCCTTGTCCTGGGGCTGCCACCCCTGAGCAGAGCCTGGCTCCAGCCTCCTGACTCTCCCCCTGTGCAGACTGATAGACACTGATGAGCTCACCCCTCAGGCTCCTCTTCTCCAGGCTCCAGAGCCCCAGCTCCCTCAGCCTCTCCTCACCAGGAAGGGCTTCCACTCCCTCCATCCCCTTGGTGTCCCTGTGCTGGGCTCTTCCAAGGAGCTCTGTGTCCTTCTGGAGCTGAGGGGCCCAGAACTGGACCCACCATTCCAGCTGTGGTCTCACCAGGGCAGGATAGGGTGGAGAAGGACCTCTTCTGACCTACTAACACCCCCCTTCCCATACACCCATACAAGAGCTGTGGGGCTGTGGCCCAGCCCTGGGGGTTGTTGAACAGAGGGGAGATGAGGTGCTCAGGGATCTGGGGCAGCACTAGGACAGGGATGGTTGGACTCCATGGGCTTCAAGGGCTTCTCCAACCTGGAGACTCTGGGATTGTGTATCCATGTTCCTGGAACTCCCTTGCAGCTCCCCTCCACCCAAGCCAGCAGCATTTGAGCAGTTCAAGGAGGAGCATGGAAGTGACATCAACCGGATCTTTAAGGAGAACAAAAGTGTCCTCCTGGCCAAGAAGAAGCTCAGCTCTGCAGTAGCACAGAGGATCAACTTCATCAAGCATGAGATGGAGGACATCAAAAAGGCTCTGGAGGCTGAGAAGCAGGAGTGGTGGCAGCAGGGTAGGTGTCTGTGGGGACACCAGCCAGTGAGAATCTGATAGAAGGGGAGGAGCAGTTCCTCCTCTCTTTGCTTTCAAAGCATTTCTGGTGGTGAGACCACCACTGCTGCTGGCCAGGGCAGCAGGACAGGGAGACCTCTGAGCCCCTTCCAGCCCCTGAGAGGTGCCTGTAGGAAAGCTGGGAAGAACTGTTCCCCAGGGCACGGAGTGTCAGGACCAGGGGCCATGGGTTCAACTCCAGCAGGGCAGGGGCACAGGAGGCCTGGGGAAGAAGCTCTTCCCTCTCAGGGTGGCTGAGGAGACCCCAGGTTGCCCAGGGAGGTGGGGGAGGCCCCATCCCTGGAGATATTCAAGGTCAGGGTGGATGTGGCTCTGAGCACCCTGCTCTAGTGAAGATGTCCCTGCTCACTGCAGGGTGGGGACTTGGTGGCCTCAGAAGGTCCCTGCCCACCCAACACATTCAGAGTGATCCAATGATTCCATGATTCATGGACTTGCTTCTTTTGAACCTTGGCTTTTTCTGATGACATCTACCAACTGGTGGTTTGTTGTGGAGCTTGGAAACCACAGGAATCAACTGATGTGATGGAAACCAAGAATGGGAGATGTTTATCACTGGCTTGACTGTCCCCAAAGGGCTGAGCAGCCCTTGCTGTGGCTGTCCCAGGGTAGCTTTTCAGCAGGAGCCATGAAAGCCTGAAGTGACACCTCCATCAGGCTGTCACATGAGTGTCCTTCTGAAGAGCCCAGTCCTTCCTCTCCAGCTACACATGGCCCAGTTTAGGGAGGACCAACATCTGGGCGGGTTCAGGAGTTCAGCAGTGATTCCTGCCCTGCTCCAAACCTGTGTGTGTAGAAAGCACATCTAAGGAGACATCAGTTGTGTGGTTAACCTCAGCCCAACTGGGTAACTACCATGTGGTTTGAAGCATAATCACAGCTCTTGGCCCCTCTCAAGCCTCAGGAGAAACCTTTCTTTCCTTTTCTTACCCACCAGGAGGCAACATTGATGAGAAAGGACAGAGTGTGATCCATGAGGACTCTTCACTCATCACAAAGCTGAAGGACCTCAAGGAACAGTACAGGTCTGGTTATGCTGAGCTGCAGGACCTGAAGGCAGAAGTCCAGTACTACCAGCATCTGGTGGACCAGTGCAGACACAAACTCATCTCAGGTACCTGCTCACCAGGGCAGGTTCTGAAAAGCCTTTGGTTTAGCTGGAGGTCTTTAAGGCCAAGTTGGATGGGATTTTGGGCACCCTGAGCTGGTGGGGGGTATCTTTGCTCACAGCAGGGGAGGCACTGAAGGAGCTTGGAGAGCCCTTCCCATCCAAACCAGTCTGGAGTTTGGTGATGCTTTCCACCATGGATGTGGACCAAGTGATAGGATGAGAGGGAAGGGCCTCAGATTGACCTAGGAGAGGTTAGAGGTTGGATATCAGGAGGGATTTCTGCACTGAAAGGGTGGTCAGGCCCTGGAACAGGCTGCCCAGGGGGTGGTGGGGTCACCATCCCTGGAGGGGTTTCAGGGAGATGGAGTGCTTAAGGACAGGATAAGGTGCTGGCAGGGGCTGCCCAGAGAGGGGGTGGGTGCCCCGTCCCTGGGGGTGTTGAAGGCCAGGTTGGCTGGGGCCCTGGGCAACCTTGTGGAGCTCCAGGCCTGGAGGTTGGTGGCCCTGCCTGTGGCAGGGGGTTGGAGCTCTGGGACCCTCGGGTCCCTCCCAGCCCAGCCCAGGCTGGGATTCTCTGATCTACAGATGGACTAGGCAGCGTCAGGCTGTGGTTGGACTCAATGATCTACAGGTTCTCTTCCACCCCAGGTGACTCTGGGACTCTGTGTCTCCTCTGGACCCCTGTGACATCGGTATGACTCCAGTCCCAGTGCTGCAGCACCCAGGCTGTGGCAGGAAGCAGAGTGTGGTCACTTGAGCATGTTCTTCAGGAGCATCACCTCCTGCTGATGGTCACCTCTGCTCAGGGTGATCCCTGCAAATGCCCAGTGTGCTCCACTGCAGGACACTCAGTTCGGTAATGGGCATGGGTGGGACTCAGCCCCCTCCCTGGGCAGCCTGGGCCACAGCCCCACAGCTCTGCCAGGGAAGAACTTGGCCCTCCCAGCTGAGCTGAGCCTGCCCTGGCCCAGCTTGAGCCCATTGCCCCTCCTGCCAGCTCCTGGCCCCTGGCTGAAGAGACCAGCGCCCACCTCTCTGCACCCTCCTGGCAGGGCAGGGCAGGGCAGGGCAGGGCAGGGCAGGGGGGAGAAGGGCTCCCCTCAGCCTCCTCTGCTCCAGCCTCAACACCCCCAGCTCCCTCAGCCGCTCCTCGCAAGCTTTGCTGCTCTCCAGCCCCTTCCCCAGCCTGGTTGCCCTTCTCTGGACACGCTCCAGGCCCTCCATGGCCTTCTTGGAGTCAGGGGCCCACAGCTGCCCCCAGCACTCCAGCTCCAGCCTCCCCAGGGACCAGCCCAGGGCCACAATCCCTGCCCTGGCCCTGTGGCCACGCTGCCTCTGACACAAGCCAGGATGCCCTTGGCCTTCCTGGCCCCCCGGGCACACTGCTGGCTCCTGGGCAGTCCCAGGCCCCCAACACCCCCAGCTCCTTCTCCCCAGCAGCTCTCCAGCCGCTCTGCCCCCAGCCTGGAGCGCTGCTGGGGGTGGGGATGGCCCATGGGCAGCTCTCTGCCCTTGGCCTGCTTCAACCTCATCCTGATGGGTTAAACCTCCCCAGACCTTCTGGCCACGCTGTCCCTCACACAACACCATCTAGAGACAGACACAGCCCTTCAGGAACTCTGCCACTGGTTCCAGTTGGTCCCAGTTTGGCCTTTTTTGGGTGCTCCAGCTGTTTGCTGCCTGTTCAAACACAGACTCGGTCGATATCGATGTCATCCCAGAGCTGAGAGGTCATCTCAGAGCATAAAGTCAGGGGACATGTTGCATCATCTCCATGGTGCCTGAAGAGAGCAGAGCTCCATGTCTGACCTTGTTTATCCTCCCCAACTCCTGGGACAGAAAGCAGCTCCACTCCTGAGGTCCCTTCAGGGACCATGGGCTCTCCCAATCCATGAGGAACCATCCTGGAGGAACGGAGCAGAGCAAAGCCACCTTGCAGAGGGTGTCTGGGAGACATCCAGTATTAAGAAGACCCCCAAATGTTCTGCCTCCTTGAAACATCTAGCTCCAAGCTGGAGTCTCCATGTCTCCAGGATGCAGGAGGGTTGCAATCTCCCAGCTCCTGGGCTGCACAAGCCCATGGGACTGTCCCCAGCACCAGCTACTGTGGTCCTGCCACCACACAGGCAGCTGGGGCAGCCAGCACCTTCTCTCAGCACACCCAATGCTTGGTCCTTCCATAACTTGTTGTCCAAATAGTTTGGAACACAAGAGCTTGGAGTCCTGAGGTCCCATCTGATCTCAGGGCAGGAGGCAGAAGAAACCCACCCTGGTCTCCTCCATCATCCCAACCCCATTTCTTGCTTCCCCCCACTTTGCTTTGCAGAGTTTGAGATGTGGTACAACGAGTCCTTCCTCATCCCCAAGGATGTGCAGGAAGCCCTGAAGCCTGGTGGCAGCATCAGACCTGGAATGATTCCCATAAACAGAGTCATGTGCCTGGTGAGTTGTCCTGAAAAGCTTCTCCTTGGCTTCTCCTTGATGTAGCCACATGTGGGAGGGTAAAGATGGTCCATGGCAGGAGGGCTTCAAGATGTTCTCCACACTGCTGTGTGGGCAAGAAGGCTGATGGCATCTTGGGGTGTATCAGAAGGGGGGTGTTAGTAGGTCAGAAGAGGTCCTTCTCCACCCTATCCTGCCCTGGTGAGACCAGAGCTGGAATGGTGGGTCCAGTTCTGGGCCCCTCAGCTCCAGAAGGACACAGAACTCCTTGGAAGAGCCCAGCACAGGGACACCAAGGGGATGGAGGGAGTGGAAGCCCTTCCTGGTGAGGAGAGGCTGAGGGAGCTGGGGCTCTGGAGCCTGGAGAAGAGGAGCCTGAGGGGTGAGCTCATCAGTGTCTATCAGTCTGCACAGGGGGAGAGTCAGGAGGCTGGAGCCAGGCTCTGCTCAGGGGTGGCAGCCCCAGGACAAGGGGTGATGGGCACAAACTGGAGCAGAGGAAGTTCCCCCTGAGCCTGAGGAGGAACTTCTGTGCTGGGAGGGTGACAGAGCCCTGGGCCAGGCTGCCCAGAGAGGTTGTGGAGTCTCCTTCTCTGGAGACATCCCAACCCCATGATCCTGGACGTGTTCCTGTGGGATTGAGGCTGGGTGCCCCTGCTCTGGCACAGGGGGGGTTGGACTAGATGAGCTTTCCAGGTCCCTTCCCACTCCTGACATCCTGTGGTGCTGTGATCTGGTGTCCAACTGCCCAGAGCTGTGAGGGGGAAGTTGGGAGGTTTGGTTCCAGTCTGGATGCTCTGATCTACAGCTCAACTGTTGTGTTTGGTGTTGTGGCAACTGGTGTTCAACCAGCTCTGGTCAGAAACCACCACTTTGGAGGAACCAGGTGTCCTTTGTCATTCCTGACCAAGCTCATTTCTCCCCCAGCTTCTCTCCCAGGCTCCTCCTCTGGATTCTTCTCCTCTGAAGCCATTCCAGGGCTTTGTTCTCCACTGGGGAATGTCAGGCTCAAAACCTTCCCACCTTTAGGGTAGGAAGGTGGTGGCAGAGCTTCTGCTCCAACAGGATGAAAGAGGAAGATCCCACCCCAGCTGCAAGGGGGAAATCAACCCTTTCAGAGAGTCCTGGTGTCATGGGATGTGTTGGGTGGGCAGGGACCTTCTGAGGCCACCAAACCTTGCAGTGAGCAGGGACATCTTCACTAGAGCAGGGTGCTCAGAGCCACATCCACCCTGATCCCAAATGTCTCCAGGGATGGGGCCTCCCCCACCTCTCTGGGCAACCTGGGGTCTCCCCACCCACCCTGAGAGGGAAGAGCTTCTTCCCCAGGTCTCCTGTGCTCCTGCCCTGCTGGAGTTGAACCCATGGCCCCTGGTCCAGGTCCCTCCACACCCTCAGGAACAGGGGTTGAATGGGCTGCCCAGGTGGAGCCTCCATCCCTGGAGGGATTCAAAGCATGGTTAGATGTGGTGCTGAGGGACATGGTTCAGTGCTAGGCTGGCAGGTTGGGGGGATGATTGGACTCCCTGATCTAACAGGTCCCTTCCAAGCAAGACAACTCTACCTTCCTGTGACCATTCTGTCTCCAGACCTGGTGTTTTCACACGGGGTTGGGCTCTGTCCATCTGCTGGCAGGAGGAAGATGAGCAGGAGAGGTTGGAGAGGATGCAGGAGGCAACCATGCCCAAGTACCCAGCTTCTGTCTCCTTCTACAAGGCACAGATGAAGACTGAGCAGAAGGTAATCACTGCTGGGCAGGGTTCCACATGGCCCTGCTGATGCATGGTGGGAGAGGAGAGCGGCCCCAGAGGTGCTGGAATCTTCTGGAAGGGATGCTCCTTTGGCTAAAACCCTTGGAAAGATGCTTTTTTGCTTCTGTAGAACAACAAAGCTCTTTGAAACCTTGTCTCTGGTTGACAGAAACACCCCATCCTGTGCTGGTGTTCTGCTAAGAAGTGATCTCAACACTTCTCACCTCTGGTTCCTTCCTCACAACGAAGTGCTGGAGGACACCACCGAGTCCCCAGGGCTTGAAAAAAGATCTGGGGGAGAGGGGGTCATGAGTAACAAGGCTCCACCCAAAACCTCAAAGGGTTTGAAGGCAAAGAGCTCAAAACCAGCCCTAGATGTGCTTGGAAGGAGATGTCCCAGATCACATCCAGGCCTTTCTCATGCTCAGTTTTGAGCCCAATGGGGCTTTGCCACCAGCAGAAGGAGGTTGGTGTGGTGGGGATGGATGCACTGTGGTTCTTTGGGCAGGTTTCTTTCCTTGCCCCATTGGGAAGTGGGTTATTTTGGCAGGGAAAACACCTTGGATGGGTGAGAATCCCAAGCAGAGCTTGTGTTGATGATCCTTCTCCTGTCCCCAGCATGCCTACACCAGAGCCATGGCATCCCTGGAGCAAATGAGGAAGAAACCTGGGCTCATCCCAGCTGCTGGGAAGAAGAAACCCCCAGCATTCCTGGACATCATATAGTGGATCCAAGCTCAGCTTGGAACCTGGGACTCAGCACAAGCTGCTCCACCAAGGGAAGTGTCCTGGATTCCTGGCCATGGTGTGATTATCAACAATAAACAGGAGGAACCACCCCCCCCACCATCACCAACCACCCAACTGCTGTGCAGGGAACCTGAGTTACCCACACTTGAAGGTGGAGTTTGGGCAGGAGGCAAATGGGGGAGTCCAAATAGTGCTTGATTTGGGGAGTGTTGCTGGAAAGGGCAGAGTCATGACAGGGTTGTGTCCAGCTCTGGGCTCCCTGGGCTCAAGCAGCCAGGGATCTCCTGGAGAGAGTCCAGAGGAGGCTCTGGAGATGCTGAAGGGGCTGGAGCATCTCCCCTGGGAGGAAAGGCTGAGGGAGCTGGGGCTGTTGAGCCTGGAGAGAAGCAGCCTGAGAGGGGATCTGCTCCCTGGTTCTCCAGAGCTGAAGGGTGGGAGCCAGGGGGCCATGGGCAGCCTCTGCTCAGGGTCTGTGGGGACAGGCCAAGGGGCGCTGGGCTCAAGTTGGAGCCCAGGGAGTTGCGCCCCAATGTGGGGCAGAACTTGTTGCCCAAGGTGAGGGTGAGGGAGCCCTGGGCCAGGCTGCCCAGGGGGGTGTGGAGTCTCCTTCTCTGCAGAGATCCCAGCCCCTGTCCTAGGGACCCTGCTTTGGCAGGGGGTTGCACCCCAGGGGCTCTGGGGGGCTCATCCAACCCCTGTGAGTCTGTGACAAGAGGTGCAGTGTGGGGCTCTGGGGTGTGTGTGGGGCTGTGGGGCACAAGGAGCTCCAGTGTCTTCATAATCTGATGGCAAAGACAAAAGACCACGGTGTGAGAACCACCAACATCTCCACCTCCATTTCCATCTCCACCTCCACCTTCTCCTCCTCCTCCTCCTCCTTCTCCTTCTCCTCCTCCTTCTCCAGCTCCACCCTCTCCAGCCATCTCCAAGCTGGGACAGTTCCCTTTCCTCAGTGAGAAGCAGCTGTGAAGGATCAATAGGATGGGTCAGGGACAGTGATGTCCCTTTCTCAAGGCTCAGCTGCAGTGGGGAACTTCTCCTGAGGGCAAAGAAACCATGAGGGGGTGGAAAGCAGCCAGGAGGGGAAGGAATTTAGCAATTAGTTGGCAATTCCAAGTGATCCCAAAGAGCTCAGAGGCAGCTGGGGGGTCAGGCCCCTTCCCAGGCCACTGGAGAACTGGAGTGTGTTACATGAAAGAAAATCTGATGGGAAGGGTTAAACCAGAAGAAATGGACCCAAAACGTTGGCTAATGAGTGAATTAATTAATGCCAGGGAAGCTTCTCCTCGTTTGACAGAGCCCCTGGGTGCTGCAGCAGAAGCTGGAGCGGGGTCCTGGTGTAGAGGGGGGGCTGCAGGGGGGGCTTCTGCAAGGAGCAGCTTCCCCCAGCCCCACAGAGCCAAGCCCAGCCGGCTCCAGGCTGAGCCAGGCCCAGCCCATCAGCACCAGTCACAGCCCAGTGAGTCCCAGTGAGGAGGGAAAAGCGGCCCAGGGAAGGGAGGGAGAAGGGGGGAGAGACTCTGCAGGCCCCCAGGGCAGGGAAGGGGGCAGGAGGAGAGCAAGATGCCCCCCCAGCCCCTGGAGAAGCCCGTGGGGGAGCGGGTGTCCCCCCCCCCCAGCCCAGGGAGGATGAGGATGGAGCAGAGACCCCACCTGCAGCCCCAGGAGAGGCCCCACGCTGCAGCGGGGGGAGCCCCATGGCAGAGGCTGTGCCTGGGTTGGAGCAAGCTCCTGGCAGGACCTGCAGCCCCTGGGGAGAGAGAGAGAGAGAGGCCCCCCCTGGAGCAGGTTTGCTGGGGGGCTGGTGACCCTGGGGGGGACCTTAGAGCCCCTTCCAGCCCCTGAGAGGTGCCTGTAGGGAAGCTGGGAAGAACTGTTCCCCAGGGCACGGAGCGCCAGGACCAGGGGCCATGGGTTCAACTCCAGCAGGGCAGGGGCACAGGAGGCCTGGGGAAGAAGCTCTTCCCTCTCAGGGTGGGTGAGGAGACCCCAGGGTGCCCAGAGAGGTGGGGGAGGCCCCATCCCTGGAGACATTTGGGGTCAGGGTGGATGTGGCTCTGAGCACCCTGCTCTAGTGAAGATGTCCCTGCTCACTGCAGGGTGGCACTGGGTGGCATCAGAAGGTCCCTGCTTTCCAGGACACTAATTTCAGATCCAGGAGGAGCTCCTGGTCCCCAGCAGCTGGAAAGCTCCAGAAGATGCCGTGCTGCTTCACTGGCAGGGCTCCCCCTTACCCTGTGAGGTTCTGAGAGTCCCAAGAGCCTCCAAATTCTTTGGAGAGCTGGAAGAATGATGCTGAACCCCCCCCCCACCCCGTGCTCTGAAGCTCTCAAAGCTCAGCAGAGGACTGGGATTACTGGGAAAACCTGATGGCAAATCACTGGGAGTACTGGGAAAAACCAAGCTCCACTGGGGATGGAGCTTGACAATGGTTGAGTGATGGGATTGGGGGTGTGAACCAGCTCCAGCTGTGGTGGGAGCATCCCAGGTTGGAGGTTTCCCACCTTGGTTATGAGAAACTTCAAGAACCCAAAGTGTTGGGTTGGGGTTAATTGGTTGCAGCTCGTTTCCATGCCCATTAACGAGCTTCTCCCCCAGCACTGCTGTGGGTAACAGCCTGGGAATCTCCTTGCCTTTGGAATTCTCCCTTTCCAAAGGCTGATCAAGCTTCCCAAAACCCACTCTGGGATGAATTCTGCCATGAGAATGAGCTCAACCTTCTCCTCCATCCTTTCTTTCCCCCTGGTGCTTTCATGTGGGTGCTCCTTGGTGGCACCTGCCCTGTCCCCCATGGGTGCCTGTGACACTCTTGTCTACACTGTGGTCCCAAATTTGGATTGAAAAAAAAAAGGAAGAGATCCCAATTCTGGATGCTGCAAATCAGAGTTTTGAGGCTCCTGAGTGAGCAGGAGCACCCCAAAAGCAGGTGGGGATCCTGGGGTGCTCTGGCACTGAGTCACTGGAGGAGCTTGTCCTGCTCCTGAAAGAAAATAACCTGTGACAGGGACAGTTTGGAGTGATTTTTTTGGGGTCTTTCTCTCTGAAATGTGGCCTGGGAGCTGGCAGGGCCTGGGGACAGGCACCTCTCCAGGGCTGAGGTACCTCCTGAGAGCAGGAGACCAGGGTGGGGGTGTGGGAGCAGGTCTGGGGGGGTGACAAGGGACATGGTGCTGCCCAAGCTGTGATCCCAGGGCTGTCACGGGGGTGGCTGACATCCTGGGGGAGATCCTGGGGTGCCAACGGTCCCTTGGGTGCCAGGAGGTGTCGGTGCCCTGTGGTGCCAGTGTCTGGGGGTGTCAGTGATCCTGGGGTGAGCCGGGAGTGCTGGTGATCCCAGTTCCTGGGGTGCTGATATCCTGGGGTGCTGGTGATCCCCGTTCCTGGGGTGCTGATATCCTGGGGTGCTGGTGATCCCGGGGTGCCGATGTCCTGGGCTGTGGGTGCTCCCAGGGTGGTGGTGATCCTGGGGTGCTGGTGATGGCAGGGTGCTGATGTCCTGGTGATCCCAGGACACTGGTGATCCTGGGCTGTGGGTAATCCTGGGATCACTGGTGATCCTGGGGTGCTGATGTCCTGGGCTGTGGGTGACCCTGGGGTGCTGGTGATCCTGGGGTGCTGATATCCCGGGCTGTGGGTGATCCTGGGGTGCTGGTGATCCTGGGGTGCTGATGTCCTGAGCTGTGGGTGACCCTGTGGTGCTGGTGATCCTGGGGTGCTGATGTCCCGGGCTGTGGGTGATCCTGGGGTGCCGGTGATCCTGGGGTGCTGATGTCCCGGGCTGTGGGTGATCCTGGGGTGCTGGTGACCCTGGGGTGCTGATATCCCAGGCTGTGGGTGACCCCGTCTCCTGACGACTTCCCAGGCACCCCGGGGAGATCTCAGTCATCCCGCGGCAGGTCCCGGTGTGATCCCCGCGGCCGGTGCAGCGCTCCCGGGGGCTGATCCCATCCCGATCCCGACCCGATCCCGGCGGGGTCGGTCCCACGGGGCCGATCCCAGCGCTGTCCCTCTGATTCCCCCCCACCCCCCCAACCACCCCCACCGCCTGATCCCGCTGCCATCCCGGGCATCCTCCGCTCGGTCCCGGCCTGTCCCCGCCGCCCTTCCCGGGGGGGAGCGGACAGGCAGCGGGGCCGTGGAGCGGCGGCGCGGCGGCGCGGCGGGGAGGAGCCGGGCGGACCGGGGCGGACTCGGCGGCGGGGCAGGGCAGGGCAGGGCAGGGCACGGCGCGGATGGCGGGGCCCCGCCGGCGGCCGCTGCAGCGCGGGGCCCGGCGGAGGATGTGAGGCGACGGCGGCGGAGCCGAGCCCCCGCCGGGCTCGGAGGGCGGAGAGGGGCCTCCCCCGCGGCGCGGCGCGGCGAGGCCCGGCCCTGCCCGCCCGAGGGGCCGCGCCTGCCCCCCCGACAGCGCCCGCCCGACCATGGGGGACTTCTACGACCCGGAGCACCCCACCCCGGAGTAAGCGCGGGCCGCGCCGGCGGCCGTCCCCGCCGTTCCTCGGGAGCCGCGGCCTAAAGGGCCGCGCCGGGCCCGGCCGAGCCGCTCGCCCCGCGGGGAGCTGCGGGGAACCGGCTGGGCTGTGGGGCTGGGACGGGGGGTGGGGGGGGGAACGGGGCACCGTAGCCGCCGCTGCCGCTGCTGCTCTCCTTTCCCTCCGTCCCCGGGGCGCGGCGGGCGGGCGGGACGGAGTAGGCCGCGCATCCCCGGCCTTGCGTGAGCGCCGCGGCCGGGCGCCGGCGGGGGGAGGCCGGGCAGCGCGGCGGCGCCGGTTGTTGTTGTTGTTGTTGTTGGGGGGGGTAGGGGGGGAAGAGCTGAGCCACGGGCGCTTGCATGAGGTAAGGGGGGGGGGGTCCTCCTGTCCCCGTCCTTCCCTCCCCTGCCCTGGGGGGAAGGGAAGGACGGCTCGGTGGGGCTGTGAGGTGCCGCCCGCCCCGGGGGAGAGAGGCCAGGCCCGGGCGGTGAGTGAGGACGTGTCCCGGCCTCCCCTGAGGGGAGGAAGGAAGGGGTGGGGGGGGGGCATTTTTCTTCACCTTTCATATTTCCCTTTATTTATTTATTTGACCCCCTCCCTTGAATTTTCAGCCGGCGTGCGGAGGAGTTACCGAGTGTGTGTGTGTGTCTGGTCTCCCCCCCCCCCCCCCCTCCTGGTTTAATTCGCCCTTTGAAATCCTTCCTCATGCAACCCCCGGGTCGGCCCCTTGCCCTGACCCCATTTTCTGACAGGAGGGAAGGAGCCAGGCAAAAAAGGAAGGAGAGCAGCCTAATGGCCGGGGAACTCCGGTTCTCCTCCCCGCTGGGGATTTTCCTTGACACCCTCTTTCCCCCCCCCCCCCCCTAAAAAACACCCCAACCTCACACTGGGGCTGCCGGCTGTATCGCCTCTTCCAAGGCAGCCATTCAGTTCCCACTGCCAGCCAGTGTGGAAGGGGGGTTTCTTCCCCCCCCCCCCCCCCTTCCCTTTCTTGTTGCTTCTCAGTGCTGATTTTCCTCGTGTTTTTAGACTTTCTTCGTGGAGGATTTGGGGGCTTCATAAACTTCGCCTGTGTGGCATCCCCAGTGCGTGGTTGGCATCAGGCACCCAGCGTGTGGCAGCCCCTCTGTGCTGGTCCCTGGGTGCAAGGAGATGTCAGTGCCCCAGTGTCTGGGGGTGTCAGTGATCCTGGGGTGAGCTGGGAGTGATGGTGATCCCAGTTCCTGGGGTGCTGATGTCATGGGCTGTGGGTGCTCCCAGGTTGTGGGTGCTTCCAGGGTGCCGGTGATCCTGGGGTGCTGATGTCCTGGGCTGTGGGTCATCCTAGGTTGTGGGTGCTGGTGATCCTGGGGTGCTGGTGATCCTGGGGTGCTGATATCCTGGGGTGCTGATGTCCTGGGCTGTGGGTGCTCCCAGGTTGTGGGTGCTTCCAGGGTGCCGGTGATTCTGGGATGCTGGTGATCCCAGGGTGCTGATGTCCTGGGCTGTGGGTGCTTCCAGGGTACCGGTGATCCTGGGATGCTGGTGATCCCAGGGTGCTGATGTCCTGGGCTGTGGGTGCTTCCAGGGTACCGGTGATCCTGGGATGCTGGTGATCCCAGGGTGCTGATGTCCTGGGCTGTGGGTGCTTCCAGGGTACCGGTGATCCTGGGATGCTGGTGATCCCAGGGTGCTGATATCCTGGGCTGTGGGTCATCCTAGGTTGTGGGTGCTGGTGATCCTGGGGTGCTGGTGATCCTGGGGTGCTGATATCCTGGGGTGCTGATGTCCTGGGCTGTGGGTCATCCCAGGTTGTGGGTGCTTCCAGGGTGCTGGTGATCCTGGGGTGCTGGTGATCCTGGGGTGCTGGTGATCCTGGGGTGCTGATGTCCTGGGTTGTGGGTGCTCCCAGGTTGTGGGTGCTTCCAGGGTGCCGGTGATCCTGGGGTGCTGATGTCCTGGGCTGTGGGTGATCCTGGGGCACCAGTGATCCTGGGGTGCTGGTGATCCTGGGGTGCCCATGTCCTGGTGATCCTGGGATCATTGATGATCCTGGGGTGTTGATGTCCCGGGCTTGTGGGTGATCCCAGGCTGTGGGTGCTCACAGGGTGCTGATGTCCTAGGCTGTGGGTGATCCCGGGGTGCCAGTGATCCTGGGGTGCTGGTGATCCTGGGGTGCCAATGTCCTGGTGATCCTGGGGTGCTGATGTCCTGGGCTGTGGGTGATCCAAGGGTGCTGGTGATCCTGAGCTGTGGGTGCTCCGATGGCACCAGTGATCCTGGGGTGCCAATGTCCTGGTGATCCTGGGATCACTGGTGATCCTGGGGTGTTGATGTCCCGGGCTTGTGGGTGATCCCAGGCTGTGGGTGCTCCCAGGGTGCTGATGTGCTGGGCTGTGGGTGATCCCGGGGTGCCAGTGATCCTGGGGTGCTGATGTCCTGGGCTGTGGGTGATCCAAGGGTGCCAGTGATCCCAGGGTGATGATGTCCTGAGCTGTGGGTGATCCCAGGATCACTGGTGATCTTGGGGTGTCAATGTCCTGGGCTGTGGGTGATCCTGGGGCACCAGTGATCCTGGGGTGCTGATGTCCTGGTGATCCTGGGGTGCTGATGTCCTGGGCTGTGGATGATCCAAGGGTGCCGGTGATCCTGAGCTGTGGGTGCTCTGATGGCACCAGTGATCCTGGGGTGCCCATGTCCTGGTGATCCTGGGATCACTGGTGATCGTGAGGTGCTGATGTCCTGGGCTGTGGTTGATCCAAGGGTGCCAGTGATCCTGGGGTGCCGGTGATCCTGAGCTGTGGGTGCTCCCATGGCACAAGTGATCCTGGGGTGCCCATGTCCTGGTGATCCTGGGGTGCTGATGTCCTGGGCTGTGGGTGATCCTGGGGCACCAGTGATCCTGGGGTGCCGGTGATCCTGAGCTGTGGGTGCTCCCATGGCACAAGTGATCCTGGGGTGCCCATGTCCTGGTGATCCTGGGGTGCTGATGTCCTGGGCTGTGGGTGATCCTGGGGCACCAGTGATCCTGGGGTGCCGGTGATCCTGAGCTGTGGGTGCTCCCGTGGCACCAGTGATCCTGGGGTGCTGATGTCCTGAGCTGTGGGTGCTCCCATGGCACCAGTGATCCTGGGGTGTGGGTGATCCTGAGCTGTGGGTGCTCCCGTGGCACCAGTGATCCTGGGGTGCCCATGACCTGGTGATCCTGGGATCATTGATGATCCTGGGGTGTTGATGTCCTGGGCTTGTGGGTGATCCCAGGCTGTGGGTGCTCCCAGGGTGCTGATGTGCTGGGCTGTGGGTGATCCTGGGGCACCAGTGATCCTGGGGTGCTGGTGTCTTGGGCTGTGGGTGATCTTGGGGTGTCAATGTCCTGGGCTGTGGGTGATCCTGGGGCACCAGTGATCCTGGGGTGCTGATGTCCTGGGCTGTGGGTGATCCAGGGGTGCCGGTGATCCTGGGGTGCCAATGTCCTGGTGATCCTGGGATCACTGGTGATCGTGGGGTGCTGATGTCCTGGGCTGTGGGTGCTCCCATGGCACCAGTGATCCTGGGGTGCCCATGTCCTGGTGATCCTGGGATCATTGATGATCCTGGGGTGTTGATGTCCCGGGCTTGTGGGTGATCTCAGGCTGTGGGTGCTCCCAGGGTGCTGATGTGCTGGGCTGTGGGTGCTCCCAGGGTGCTGATGTGCTGGGCTGTGGGTGATCCTGGGGCACCAGTGATCCTGGGGTGCTGGTGTCTTGGGCTGTGGGTGATCCTGGGGTGCTGATGTCCTGAGCTGTGGGTGATCCCAGGATCACTGGTGATCTTGGGGTGTCAATGTCTTGGGCTGTGGGTGACCCTGGGGTGCTGATGTCCCACGTGTGTTTTGACTGAGGACAACAGAGCAAACCTGGTTTATTTTTTGAGCAAACACTGTGAGTTCTGGCTGAGCCCACCTGGAGCAGCTGAGGGGCTGGTCCAGCCCAGGCCCTAAAATGAGGAGATGATGGAGGAGTAAGAAACCAGAGGAGGCTCAACAGGAGCAAGGGGAGAGTCTGGCCCCTGGGAAGGAAGAACTGCTGGGATCAGGCCAGGCTGGGGGGAGCTGCTGGAGAGGAGCTCTGTGGAGAAGGACCTGGGGGTGCTGCTGGGGGACAGGGTGGCCATGAGCCAGCAGTGTGTCCTGGGGCTGAGAGAGACACTGGGATCCTGGGGGCATCAGGAGGAGTGTGGGCAGCAGGGGACAGGAGGGGATCCTCCCCCTCTGCTCTGCCCTGCTCAGGCCCCAGCTGGAGGGTTGTGTCCAGCTCTGGGCTCCCTGGGCTCAAGCAGCCAGGGATCTCCTGGAGAGAGTCCAGAGGAGGCTCTGGAGATGCTGAAGGGGCTGGAGCATCTCCCCTGGGAGGAAAGGCTGAGGGAGCTGGGGCTGTTGAGGCTGGAGAGAAGCAGCCTGAGAGGGGATCTGCTCCCTGGTTCTCCAGAGCTGAAGGGTGGGAGCCAGGGGGCCATGGGCAGCCTCTGCTCAGGGTCTGTGGGGACAGGCCAAGGGGCGCTGGGCTCAAGTTGGAGCCCAGGGAGTTGCGCCCCAATGTGGGGCAGAACTTGTTGCCCAAGGTGAGGGTGAGGGAGCCCTGGGCCAGGCTGCCCAGGGGGGTGTGGAGTCTCCTTCTCTGCAGAGATCCCAGCCCCTGTCCTAGGGACCCTGCTCTGGCAGGGGGTTGCACCCCAGGGGCTCTGGGGGGCCCTTCCAACCCCTGTGAGTCTGTGACAAGAGGTGCAGTGTGGGGTTCTGGGGTGTGTGTGGGGCTGTGGGGCACAAGGAGCTCCAGTGTCTTCATAATCTGATGGCAAAGACAAAAGACCACAGTGTGAGAACCACCATCATCTCCACCTCCACCTTCTCCACCTCCACCTTCTCCACCTCCACCTTCTCCACCTCCACCTTCTCCACCTCCACCTTCTCCACCTCCACCTTCTCCACCTCCACCTTCTCCACCTCCACCTTCTCCACCTCCACCTTCTCCACCTCCCTCTCCAGCCATCTCCAAGCTGGGACAGTTCCCTTTCCTCAGTGAGAAGCAGCTGTGAAGGATCAATAGGATGGGTCAGGGACAGTGATGTCCCTTTCTCAAGGCTCAGCTGCTGTGGAGAACTTCTCCTGGGGGGGAGGCCCTTCCAACCCCTGTGACTCTGGGATCTCCTTGCAGGGTGTGCTCAGGGTCAGGACTCTGGAAGCCCTCAGGAGCTGTTGGGGTGTCTTTAGGAACCTGGTTTCCCCCTTGACTCTGGGTGTTGCTCTACCTGTTGTGTCCACCATGCCTCGTTTAGGTGGTGATTAGACCCAAACTGTGCTGGCTGTTGGGTGGTGGTGGTGGCTTTTCTCCTGTCCCCCACCCCATGCTGGGGTTGGGTGGGTGGTGGGGGTGTGTGTGATGAGGGGTGAGTGTGGTTTGTGTTTTGGGAGCAGTTCCTTTGGTACCTCGTAGAGTTGGAGTTGTGGTGGCCACAAGAGTTGGTCACCACAAGAGTTGGTCCCAGCCTGGTGACACCACTGGAGCCTGGTGAATCTTCATCCACAACCTTACTTCTCCTGGGAGTTGTTCATGGAGTGGTTTGGGTTGGAAGAGACCCTTAAAGATCATCCAATCCAACCCATGGGCAGGGATGTCTTCTGCTAGAAGGAGGTTGCTTTGAAGCTCTCTCCCAACCTGACCTTGTTGCTGAGGTGGGAGCTCTGCTCTGCCCATGGGATACTGAGCCAGGGAGCTGGGCTGCAGGTGACTTGAGCTGTGCTGATGGAGTCTTCTCTCCATGTCCCACTCAGCAGCTGGAGCTCAGGTTCTTGAGAACTTCAGTGTCCAGCAAAACCAGCTCACCTCATCTCTCTGGGGGCTCAAATTTGGGTCCCAGAGCTGCCATCAAGCTCCATGTGAAGTCTGCAGCTTCTTTCTGGAGGTTGGTCCCAGAGCTCAGAGGAGCCACCAAGCTCCACATGAGGTCTGGAGCTCAGAGGAGCCACCAAGCTCCACGTGAAGTCTGGAGCTGGGTCCTGGAGCTCAGAGGAGCCACCAAGCTCCACGTGAAGTCTGGAGCTGGATCCTGGAGCTCAGAGGAGCCACCAAGCTCCATGTGAAGTCTGCAGCATCTCTCTGGAGCTGGGTCCTGGAGCTCAGAGGAGCCACCAAGCTCCACATGAAGTCTGGAGCTGGGTCCTGGAGCTCAGAGGAACCACCAAGCTCCACATGAAGTCTGGAGCTGGGTCCTGGAGCTCAGAGGAACCACCAAGCTCCATGTGAAGTCTGGATCTGGGTCCTGGAGCTCAGAGGAGCCACCAAGCTCCACGTGAAGTCTGGAGCTTCTCTCTGGAGCTGGGTCCTAGAGCTCAGAGGAGCCATCAAGCTCCACATGAAGTCTGGAGCTGGGTCCTGGAGCTCAGAGGAGCCACCAAGCTCCACATGAAGTCTGGAGCTGGGTCCTGGAGCTCAGAGGAGCCACCAAGCTCCACATGAAGTCTGGAGCTGGGTCCTGGAGCTCAGAGGAACCACCAAGCTCCACGTGAAGTCTGGAGCTTCTCTCTGGAGCTGGGTCCTAGAGCTCAGAGGAGCCATCAAGCTCCACATGAAGTCTGGAGCTGGGTCCTGGAGCTCAGAGGAGCCACCAAGCTCCACATGAAGTCTGGAGCTTCTCTCTGGAGCTGGGTCCTGGAGCTCAGAGGAGCCACCAAGCTCCATGTGAAGTCTGGAGCTGGGTCCTGGAGCTCAGAGGAGCCACCAAGCTCCATGTGAAGTCTGGAGCTGGGTCCTGGAGCTCAGAGGAGCCACCAAGCTCCACCTGAAGTCTGCAGCTTCTCTCTGGAGCTGGGTCCTGGAGCTCAGAGGAGCCACCAAGCTCCATGTGAAGTCTGCAGCTTCTCTCTGGAGTTGGATCCTGGAGCTCAGAGGAACCACCAAGCTCCATGTGAAGTCTGGAGCTGCTTGACTCCAACTTGGACCTGCCTGATGGATGTTTGTGCCTCAGCCTGCAAGCAGAAGAAACATCACACGCTGCTACTGGAGCTGTAGCCCCTCAACTGATGCAGCCAAACTTAGGATGAGCCAAGGTTTCCTTTGGGATATCACCAAGGTTGTCCCCAGCTGCTGTGTACTCAGGGTGGAAGAGCTTCTGGAGCAGGGACTGGTTGGTGGGATCCTTGCACACAGAGTGAGGTGGATGGGGCTGAGGGTCCCAAGGAGTTCTTCACCCAGTGCCTGCACGCTGGGATGGACACCAGAGGTGCTGCAGCAAGTTCTCTTGCACATCCCATGGCTGAAATAGTTTTATCTCCTGCTTCTTCTGGGCTCTGCTGCAGGTGGACCTTCCCAGCTTGAATTTTGGGGTGTGGGCAGCAGGGCAGGGAGGTTCTCCTGCTCCTCTGCTCTGCCCTGGGGAGAACATCCTGAGGAACAGGGGGTGTGGGGTTGGGCTCCCCCAGGGCAGGAAGGACAGAGGGAGCTCCTGGAGAGGGGCCAGCCAAGGGCTGTGGGGATGCTGAGGGCACCAGGACATCTCTCTGGCCCAGAGAGCCTGAGGGACTCGGGGCTGGAAGCCTGAGGGGGATCTGCTCAGTGCTGAGCAAGCCCTGAGGGGTGGGCTCAGGAGGGGGGCTCAGCCTGTGTTCAGGGGGGCCCAGGGACAGGACAAGGGGCCCTGGGCACAGCCTGGAGCAGAGCAAGTTCCCCCTGAGCCTGAGGAGGAGCTTCTGTGCTGGGAGGGGGGCAGAGAGCCTGGGAGAGGAGACCCAAAGGAACATCAGCTCAATGGATGGAGAAGCCACCCAAGCCACCCCAAGCAGTTCTTAGGGTGAAGCCTGGGAGAGGAGACCCAAAGGAACATCAGCTCAATGGATGGAGAAGCCACCCAAGTCACAGGACAAGGGATGATGGGCACAAACTGGAGCAGAAGAAGTTCTACCTAACCCTGAGCAGGAGCTTCTGTGTTGGGAGGGGGGCAGAGCCCTGGGCCAGGCTGCCCAGAGAGCTTGGGGAGTCTCCCTCCTTCTCTGGAGCCATCCCAGCCCCCTGATCCTGGGCGCTGTCCTGTGCAGCTGGAGGGGACCCTGCTCTGGGGGGGTTGGATGGGATGATCTCCAGAGCTCCCTCCAACCCCACCAGCCTGGGATTTTGGGAGGGGAGAAACAGTTCCTACCATCCCTGCATCTCACCCTGGTGAGACTGGTGGGGCTCAGTGGTCCATGGAGATGGTTTGATGGGGTCAGTGCTTAGCTGAACACCCCATGGATGTTGTTAACATGACTTGACATGGATTCAAACAGTGTTCTCCAGGTTCTTGGTTTTGGCTGTCACCACAGGGTGTTGTAACATCCCTTTTGGCTGTAGAGACTCATGGGTTCATTGGTCTTGGTGTCACTTGGGGACTCAGTTATTTGGTGGCCCTCAGCCCTGGGCAGAACCTCCTGGTAGTCATGGTTAAAGAGTGTTTGGATCCTTGAGAACCTTGTTCCAAGCCATGGGGAAGATCCTAATGGCAGGGCAAGGCCCAGTGTCACCCAGTGTTTCCCTTTGAATTCTTCTCCTCTTCATGAAGGAGAAGAATGATGGTCCCACAGGGGGGCAAAACATGGAGTAGGAAGGGAGAAGCTCAGCTCTTGCTGTCTGGGGGGTCCTGAGGGGGTTTCAGCTCCAGACTTAAGCCTGAAGGGCTCTGAAAGTCACTTTGATTTAAAGAAAATTCTCTTTGTACATCAGAATTTCACAGAGTCAAAGAATCTGGGGTTGGATGGACCCCCCAGAGCCCCTGGGGTCCAACCTCCTTAGGACAGGGGCTGGGATCTCTGCAGAGAAGGAGACTCCACACCCCCCTGGGCAGCCTGGCCCACGGCTCCCTCACCCTCACTGGGGAAAAGTTCTTCCCCATGTTGCTGCAGAACTTCCTGGGCTCCAACTTGAGCCCATCACCCCTTGTCCTGTCCCCACAGACCCTGAGCAGAGGCTGCCCATGGCCCCCTGGCTCCCACCCTTCAGCTCTGGAGAACCAGGGAGCAGATCCCCTCTCAGGCTGCTTCTCTCCAGGCTCAGCAGCCCCAGTTCTTTCAGCTTAGCTTGTGTCCTTCACCACCTCTCCTGGCTGGCCAGGAAGTCACCAGACAAACCTCTCACTGGAGTTTGTTATTTTTGATGTCATCTCAAGGAAAATTCCCAGTTGGAGCCAAACTGTGTGAGGCTGGTGGCTGGCAGCTGAGCTGAATTAAAGGAGGGCCTTGATCTCCAGGTTGGGGATCTCCAGGTTGGAGATGTTCCCTTCTTCTCTTGTCTGTCTCCAGGTTGGAGATGTTCCCTTCTTCTCTTGTTTGTCTCCAGGATGGAGATGTTCCCTTCTTCTCTTGGCTCTCTCCATGTTGGGGATCTCCAGGTTGGAGATGTTCCCTTCTTCTCTTGGCTCCCTCCAGGTTGGGGATCTCCAGGTTGGAGATGTTCCCTTCTTCTCTTGGCTCTCTCCAGGTTGGGGATCTCCAGGTTGGAGATGTTCCCTTCTTCTCTTGGCTCTCTCCAGGTTGGGGATCTCCAGGTTGGAGATGTTCCCTTCTTCTCTTGACTCTCTCCAGGTTGGGGATCTCCAGGTTGGAGATGTTCCCTTCTTCTCTTGTCTATCAAGGTTGGGGATCCAGGTTGGAGACATTCCCTTTATCTCTTGATTATCTCCAGGTTGGAGATGTTCCCTTCTTCTCTTGCCTGTATTGAGGTTGGAGATCTCCAGGTTGGAGATGTTCCCTTCTTCTCTTGCCTGTATTAAGGTTGGGGATCTCCAGGTTGGAGATGTTCCCTTCTTCTCTTGGCTCTCTCCAGGTTGGGGATCTCCAGGTTGGAGATGTTCCCTTCTTCTCTTGACTCTCTCCAGGTTGGGGATCTCCAGGTTGGAGATGTTCCCTTCTTCTCTTGGCTCCCTCCAGGTTGGGGATCTCCAGGTTGGAGATGTTCCCTTCTTCTCTTGACTCTCTCCAGGTTGGGGATCTTCAGGTTGGAGATGTTCCCTTCTTCTCTTGACTCTCTCCAGGTTGTGGATCTCCAGGTTGGAGATGTTCCCTTCTTCTCTTGCCTGTATTGAGGTTGTGGATCTCCAGGTTGGAGATGTTCCCTTCTTCTCTTGCCTGTATTAAGGCTGTGGATCTCCAGGTTGGAGATGTTCCCTTCTTCTCTTGCCTGTATTAAGGTTGGGGATCTCCAGGTTGGAGATGTTCCCTTCTTCTCTTGCCTGTATTAAGGCTGTGGATCTCCAGGTTGGAGATCTCCTTCAGAAGAAAGCCTGAGTTTGTAGCTTTGCTCTTGGAGAAGTCATCTTCTGTCTGCTTTTTGCTGCCCAGCTTTGGCTCTTCTTATGGTTGGTGGGTTTTGAGGGAGGAGGAGCTCTTGGCTCATCCTTCTGCCCTGGATTCTTAGGGAGCTTCCACCCACTGCTCTGTCAATCCTCCTTTTCCATCTGCTTGTGGTCCAGAACTGTGGTGTGCAGCAAGGCCAGGGTAGATCCATGGGAGATCCACAGCATTTTCCTTCTGGAGAAATTAAAATAAAGGTGGAAAATAGAAAGGAGACACCACAAAGCCCTCAACTGCTCCAGGCCAAATGGAGAAGGCCAGTGGGATCCTGGGGGCATCAGGAGGAGTGTGGGCAGCAGGTGACAGGAGGGGATCCTCCCCCTCTGCTCTGCCCTGCTCAGGCCCCAGCTGGAGGGTTGTGTCCAGCTCTGGGCTCCCTGGGCTCAAGCAGCCAGGGATCTCCTGGAGAGAGTCCAGAGGAGGCTCTGGAGATGCTGAAGGGGCTGGAGCATCTCCCCTGGGAGGAAAGGCTGAGGGAGCTGGGGCTGTTGAGCCTGGAGAGAAGCAGCCTGAGAGGGGATCTGCTCCCTGGTTCTCCAGAGCTGAAGGGTGGGAGCCAGGGGGCCATGGGCAGCCTCTGCTCAGGGTCTGTGGGGACAGGCCAAGGGGCGCTGGGCTCAAGTTGGAGCCCAGGGAGTTGCGCCCCAATGTGGGGCAGAACTTGTTGCCCAAGGTGAGGGTGAGGGAGCCCTGGGCCAGGCTGCCCAGGGGGGTGTGGAGTCTCCTTCTCTGCAGAGATCCCAGCCACCCCTGGGCTGAAGAAGCTGGAAGTGAACAGAGGTGGGACTGGGAGAGGTGAAATCACTGGGATCTGGGATAACCACCTCTTGTTCAGGTTGTGCTCAGCCTGACATGGAGCTAGGAGCTGGCCTGAGCTTTTAAACCTGGCCTAAGTCTGACTGTAGGTTTTGACTTTTCTGGTTTGGAAAGCTGTCAAGGAGTAATGGGTTAAACCTGGGGTTTGGGCTTTTTTGCTGGGTTTAATCTGAGTTTTGAGTTGCTTTTGCTGGGTTTAATCTGGGTTTTGGGCTGCTTTGCTGGGTTTAATCAGGTTTCTGGGCTGCTTTGCTGGGTTAAACTTGGTTATTGAGCTTCTTTGCTGGTTTAATCTGGGTTTTGGGTTGCTTTTGCTGGCTTTAATCAGGTTTTTGGGCTGCTTTGCTGGGTTAAACTTGGTTATTGAGCTTCTTTGCTGGTTTAATCTGGGTTTTGGGTTGCTTTTGCTGGTTTTAATCAGGTTTTTGGGCTGCTTTGCTGGTTTTAATCAGGTTTTTGGGCTGCTTTGCTGGGTTTAATCAGGTTTTTGGGCTGCTTTGCTGGGTTTAATCAGGTTTTTGGGCTGCTTTGCTGGGTTAAACTTGGTTATTGAGCTTCTTTGCTGGGTTTAACCTGGGTTTTGGGTTGCTTTGCTGGGTTTAATCAGGTTTTTGGGCTGCTCTGCTGGGTTTAATCAGGTTTTTGGGCTGCTTTGCTGGGTTTAATCAGGTTTTTGGGCTGCTTTGCTGGGTTAAACTTGGTTATTGAGCTTCTTTGCTGGGTTAAATCTGGGTTTTGGGTTGCTTTGCTGGGTTTAATCAGGTTTTTGGGCTGCTTTGCTGGGTTAAACTTGGTTATTGAGCTTCCTTGCTGGTTTAATCTGGGTTTTGGGTTGCTTTTGCTGGGTTTAATCAGGTTTTTGGGCTGCTCTGCTGGGTTTAATCAGGTTTTTGGGCTGCTTTGCTGGGTTAAACTTGGTTATTGAGCTTCTTTGCTGGGTTTAACCTGGGTTTTGGGTTGCTTTTGCTGGGTTTAATCAGGTTTTTGGGCTGCTTTGCTGGGTTTAATCAGGTTTCTGGGCTGCTTTGCTGGGTTAAACTTGGTTATTGAGCTTCTTTGCTGGTTTAATCTGGGTTTTGGGTTGCTTTTGCTGGCTTTAATCAGGTTTTTGGGCTGCTTTGCTGGGTTAAACTTGGTTATTGAGCTTCTTTGCTGGTTTAATCTGGGTTTTGGGTTGCTTTTGCTGGGTTTAATCAGGTTTTTGGGCTGCTTTGCTGGGTTTAATCAGGTTTTTGGGCTGCTTTGCTGGGTTTAATCAGGTTTTTGGGCTGCTCTGCTGGGTTTAATCTGATTTTGGGGTTGCTCTGCTGGGTTTAATCTGTTTCTTGGGTTTCTTTGCTGGGTTTAACCTGGTTTTTGGGTTTCTTTGCTGGGTTTAATCTGTTTTTTTTGGCTGCTTTGCTGGGTTTAATCTGATTTTGGGGTTGCTCTGCTGGGTTTAATCTGGTTTTTGGGTTTCTTTGCTGGATTTAATCTGATTTTTGGGCTGCTTTGCTGAGTTAAACCTGGGTTTTTTGGGTTTCTTTGCTGGGTTTAACCTGGTTTTTAGGTTTCTTTGCTGGGTTTAATCTGGTTTTTGGGTTTCTTTGCTGGATTTAATCTGATTTTTGGGCTGCTTTGCTGAGTTAAACCTGGGTTTTTAGGTTTCTTTGTTGGATTCAATCAGGTTTTTGAGTTTCTTTGTGCATCCCTCCCCCACCCAGTGGTACCACAGCCTCATCCTTTCCCCTGGGGCAACCCCTGCCCTGGACCATCACCCTGCTCAGGGTGTGTGTGTGCATTTTAGGTGTTAAATTGCATCAGGTAGGGGGTGAAGGCAGCTGGAGAGCACCTTGTCATTCCAAATAGTTCCTTTTGTTGCTGGTTGGAGCCTGTGAAAAGGAGGGGATTTGGGGAGGGGGGGTGTGGGGGGGGCAGGGATTACCTGAGCATCCCATTGAAATGGGCTCACTGGGAGGATGCTGACTCCAAAAGCTGCTGATGAAATCACTCCTTCCCTGCTCCCAGAGCAGGAGGAGGAGGAGGAGGAGGAGGAGGATGCAGCTTCCCAAGGACTGATGATGCTCCCACCTTGCTGAGCCAGAAGCTGTGGGTTTGTGCCCTTCTCCTTTTGTCCCCTCCTTGCTTTTCTGTCCCTCCATCTGTCCTTTCCCCTGGATAATCCTTTCCTTGGCTGCCATGGGAACAGCAGGATGATTGTTGGCACTGTTTCCATCTCCCATTTCTCCTTTAGGCATCCATCCCCTGGCACTGAGCAGAGAGAGAGAGGAGAGCAGGATCCACTTGTGGTGATGAGGTTGGGAATTCCTGGCCACTTTTAGGGCAGGACCAGGGTCTTCTGATGCTTTTAATTGGAGAAGAAACCTGGAAACCTCTGATTAACCACTGGAAATTGGGTCTCTTCTTAACCAGGCTTTCCCCCTGCAGCAGCAGATCCCATCTTATCTAAATCACAATATTATTAACACCCAGACAGTAAAAGAATTCACTTTGAAGCTTGGGCCAAAAAAAAAAAACCCAAACAACCCTCCCCAAAACCTCACCCTGTGGTTCCTCACATGTTCCTTGCCAACATCTCTTTCCTCCAACCCCCTTTTTCCCTTGCAGGAGGAGCCAGTTCCACACCAAATCAGTTCCAACCCCTATCCTTTCCCCTCTTTATTTCCCCCCCCCTCCCCCTTTTCTCTTTAGGGTTCAATCACTGTTGGGTTGAGCTGTCCTGAGAAGGTTCTTCAACCTCTCTGAAGAAGGATCTACACAGGTTCCACCAGCCTCAGGGCTCTCCCAGTTGGCCCAGAGATATTTTACCTCCCACCTTTTTTAATTTTAAACCCTCTATTTTAATTTAAAATTTAATTTTTAATTTTTATTATTATTTTATTATTATTTTTATTATTATTTTTAATTTTAAACCCTCCAGCTGCTGAGAACAGATACAGAGCTCTAAGTTTTCCATAACACCTCTTGAATCAGGTCTGGGTGGCTTCTCTGCCAGCCTGAGGAGCCCCAGGAGCTCCCTGGGGCTGAAGTGGAACCTGCAGTGGTTGAGTTGGGAATGGGGGGGGATTTTGTTTTATTTAAATCTTCTGCTCCTTGAAATTTGGGGGTTTCCCTTTGATTTATCAAGTTCCTTTCAAGGGGGATGGTGTTGGGGGAGGAGAGGGTTCACTGAGGATTGCAGGTGTTGTGCTTGGGCTGGAGGAAAACCAGCCAGAGATAGAGACTGGGAGAGGAGCTCCTGGAGAGCAGCCCTGAGGAGAAGGACCTGGGGGTCATGGTGGGGGAGAGACTCAACCTGAGCCAGCAGTGGCTCCTGCAGCTGGGAAGGGAGATGGGATCCTGGGCTCCATCAGCAGAGGGGGGGCAGCAGGGCCAGGGAGGGGATTGTCCCTCTCTGCTGGCCCCAGCTGGAGTCCTGTGCCCAGAGCTGGGGCCCCAACACAAGGAAGATGTGGGGCTGTTGGAGAGGGCTCAGAGGAGCCCCGGAGATGCTGAGAGGGCTGGAGCAGCTCCCCTGCGGAGAGAGGCTGAGGGAGCTGGGCTGGCTCAGCCTGGAGAAGAGAAGGCTGCTTCTGGGGGGGACCTCATTGCAGCCTGCCCGTCCCTGAAGGGACCCGAGGAACAGGAGGGGAATCAGCTCTTGGGAAGGGCAGAGCCTGGCAGGACCAGGGGGCTGGAGTGAAGCTGGAGGAGGGAAGGGGGAGAGGAGACCTTGGGGGGAAGTTCTGTGCAGAGAGAGTGGGGAGGGGCTGGCAGGGGCTGCCCAGAGAGGGGGTGGGTGCCCCGTCCCTGGGGGTGTTGAAGGCCAGGTTGGCTGGGGCCCTGGGCAACCTTGTGGAGCTCCAGGCCTGGAGGTTGGTGGCCCTGCCTGTGGCAGGGGGTTGGAGCTCTGGGACCCTTGGGCTCCCTCCCAACCCAGCCCAGGCTGGGATTCTCTGACTCCACACCCCAGGAACCCAGAATTGATGGGAGCAGAAAAAGCCCTTCCTGATATTTTGGGGTCTTGGAGGGTGTCCCCCAGCCCTGGAAAGTTTTATAACTGAAAAGCTGGTGTCTTTGGAATCTCTCCAGCTGCTTCTTTTCCTGGTGTGTCCAACCCTCTCCCAATTTTGCCCCAGGAGAAATGCTCTCTCTTCCCCTGCTCCAAATTTAGAACCCTAAACTGGGAGAAAACGATGTCCAACTGGGAGAAAACGATGTCCAACTGGGAGAAAACGATGTCAAACTGGGGAAATGCTTGATTGAGGGAAGCAGGAGATGGGAAGCCTGGGATGGGGATCTGCTTACAGCTACCTTGACCTCGTTTTCTGCAGAGCTTGGCTTAATTTCCACCTTCTGCTTAAGGAAGGTGCTTGTTAGTGGATCTTTTTGGGTTGTTTTCCTCTGCTTTTGGGTGTGCTTCAGCTGTTCCTCTCCATGGCTTTGAGATCCTTCCATTCTGAGCTGAATGAGAAGACCACCAAGGGACCATCTACAGCACCATGGTCTACATGGAGTCATGGGTCTCAAAGAGGTGGCAGAAACCAGGAGGGCTCAGCCCATCACTGGCTTTGAGGTGAAATCCACCCAGATGTTTCCTTCTTGGCTTTAGGATCTTGCTGGAACAGCAAGTTTTCCACCCAAAAAAAACCCCTTTGTGGTTCCTTCTGCTTTGCTTAACTGAGAGGAGATTTGGGGAGGAGGCTGGTGGTGGGGGGGCTGTTGGTGAGGAGAAGGCAGTGGTGGGGAGGCTGTTGGTGGGGAGGCTGTTGGTGGGGAGGCTGTTGGTGGGGAGGCAGTGGGGAGAAGGCTGTTGGTGGGGAGGGGGCTGTTGGTGGGGAGGCTGTGGTGAAAACTCAAGCCCAAACTGGAGGTGATGCCCTTGAGTCCTGGCTTAAGTAAGAGGGGGAAAAACCAACCCCAAACTGGAGGTGATGCTCTTGAGTCCTGGCTTAATTTAAGAAGACAGAGGGGGAAACTCAAGCCCAAACTGGAAGTGAGGCTGTCTAGTGCTGGCTTAATTTAAGAAGAGGGAGAGGAAAACCCCAACCCCAGACTAGAGGTGATGCTGTCTAGTCCTGGCTTAATTTAAGAAGAGAGAGGGGAAAACTCAAGCCCAAAGTGGAGGTGAGGCTCTCTAGTCCTGGCTTAATTTAAGAAGAGAGAGGGGAAAACTCAAGCCCAAAGTGGAGGTGAGGCTCTCTAGTCCTGGCTTAATTTAAGAAGAGAGAGGGGAAAACTCAAGCCCAAAGTGGAGGTGAGGCTCTCTAGTCCTGGCTTAATTTAAGAAGAGAGAGGGGAAAACTCAAGCCCAAATGGGAAGTGAGGCTCTCTAGTCCTGGCTTAATTTAAGAAGAGAGAGGGGGAAAAAACAACTCCAAACTGCAGGTGATGCTCTTGAGTCTTGGCTTAATTTAGGAAGAGAGAGGGGAAAACTCAAGCCCAAACTGGAGGTGATGCTCTTGAGTCCTGGCTTAAGTAAGAGGGGGAAAAACCAACCCCAAACTGTATGTGATGCTCTTGAGTCTTGGCTTAGTTTAGGAAGAGAGAGGGGAAAACTCAACCCCAGACTGGAGGTGAGACTCTCTAGTCCTGGCTTAATTTAAGAAGAGAGAGAGGAAAACTCAAGCCCAAACTGGAGGTGATGCCCTTGAGTCCTGGCTTAAGTAAGAGGGGGAAAAACCAACCCCAAACTGGAGGTGATGCTCTTGAGTCTTGGCTTAATTTAAGAAGAGAGAGGGGAAAACTCAACCCCAGGCTGGAGGTGAGGCTCTCTAGTCCTGGCTTAATTTAAGAAGAGAGAGGGGGAAAACTCAACCCCAGACTGGAGGTGAGGCTCTCTAGTCCTGGCTTAATTTAAGAAGAGAGAGGGGGAAAAAACCAACCCCAAACCGGAGGTGTGGCTCTCTAGTCCTGGCTTAATTTAAGAAGAGAGAGGGGGAAACTCAACCCCAGAGTGGAGGTGAAACTCTCTAGTCCTGACTTTATTTAAGAAGAGAGAGGGGAAAACTCAAGCCCAAACTGGAGGTGAGGCTCTCTAGTCCTGGCTTAATTTAAGAAGAGAGAGGGGAAAAAACCAACCCCAGACTGGAGGTGAGGCTCTTGAATCCTGGCTTAATTTAAGAAGAGAGAGGGGAAAAAAACAACCCCAAACTGGAGGTGAGGCTCTCTAGTCCTGGCTTAATTTAAGAAGAGGCAGAGGAAAAGCCCAACCCCAGACTGGAGGTGAGGATCTCTAGTCTTGGCTTAATTTAGGAAGAGAGAGGGGAAAACTCAACCCCAGACTGGAGGTGAGGCTCTCTAGTCCTGGCTTAATTTAAGAAGAGAGAGAGGAAAACTCAAGCCCAAACTGGAGGTGAGGCTCTTGAGTCTTGGCTTAAGTAAGAGGGGGAAAAACCAACCCCAAACTGGAGGTGATGCTCTTGAGTCTTGGCTTAATTTAAGAAGAGAGAGGGGAAAACTCAACCCCAGACTGGAGGTGAGGCTCTCTAGTCCTGGCTTAATTTAAGAAGAGGGAGGGGAAAAGTCAAGCCCAAACTGGAGGTGATGCCCTTGAGTCCTGGCTTAAGTAAGAGGGGGGAAAAAACAACCCCAAACTGTAGGTGATGCTCTTGAGTCTTGGCTTAATTTAAGAAGAGAGAGGGGGAAACTCAAGCCCAAACTGGAGGTGAGGCTCTCTAGTCCTGGCTTAATTTAAGAAGAGAGAGAGGAAAAGCCCAACCCCAGACTGGAGGTGAGGTTCTTTAGTCCTGGCTTAATTTAAGAAGAGAGAGGGGTAAAAACCAACCCCAAACTGGAGGTGAGGCTCTCTAGTCCTGGCTTAATTTAAGAAGAGAGAGGGGAAAAAACCAACCCCAAACTGGAGGTGAGGCTCTCTAGTCCTGGCTTAATTTAAGAATAGAGAGGGGGAAAAAAACAACCCCAAACTGGAGGTGATGCTCTTGAGTCTTGGCTTAATTTAGGAAATTAATTTAGGGGAAAACTCAACCCCAGGCTGGAGGTGAGACTCTCTAGTCCTGGCTTAATTTAAGAAGAGAGAGGGGAAAAGTCAAGCCCAAACTGGAGGTGAGGCTCTTGAGTCTTGGCTTAATTTAGGAAGAGAGAGGGAAAAACTCAACCCCAGACTGGAGGTGAGACTCTCTAGTCCTGGCTTAACACAGACCTGGTTTCTCATTCAGATTTTGGAAGCCTGGAGGCCTTTTATTGCTGGTTTAGTTTGCTTTCTTAGCATAAGCAAAGCCTGGAAGTGGTTGGAATTCCAGCAGGGATTATATCTTCAGAGGGGAGAGGAGATTCCCAGAGGAGACTCCTGGGGTGGGATCAGGTTCTTTGAGCATCTAAAGGAGATGCTGGAGCTGCTGAATCTCAGGATTAAAATAGAACTTTGATTGTTTGTTAGTATTTAATTCATTAACTGCTTGTTTGTAGAGGACTTCATCTTCCTCTTGTGGTTGAAGCAGGCCAAGGGCAGAGAGCTGCCCATGGGCCATCCCCACCCCCAGCAGCGCTCCAGGCTGGGGGCAGAGCGGCTGGAGAGCTGCTGGGGAGAAGGAGCTGGGGGTGTTGGGGGCCTGGGACTGCCCAGGAGCCAGCAGTGTGCCCGGGGGGCCAGGAAGGCCAAGGGCATCCTGGCTTGTGTCAGAGGCAGCGTGGCCACAGGGCCAGGGCAGGGATTGTGGCCCTGGGCTGGGCACTGGGCACCCTGGGCCAGGGCCTCCCCCCCTCCCCAGGAAGGATTTCTGCCCCCCAGCCCCTCTCCATCCCCCTGCTGCAGCTGGAGGCCGTTCCCCTGGGCCTGGCCCTCCCTGCCCTGGGCACCAGCCCCTCTCCAGCTCTCCTGGCCTTGTTTGCCTGAACCTTTGGGGTCCTTCCCAGCCAAAACTCAGCACCCCCCAGCAGCTGCTCCAGCGTGGTGGCTCCAAGAAGCGACCCTCAGTCCCTAAAGCTGTTTCTAGAAGCTTCAGGCCGTTTCCAGCTGGGGGTGGGGATGGAACCATCGTCCTGTTTGGGTTTGTAGGAAGAGGGAGAGTTTTTCCTGCAGCCCTGGGACTGAAGAGGTGCTGGGTGCTGCAGCTGGAGTGCTGGGGGCAGCTGTGGGCCCCTGACTCCAAGAAGGCCATGGAGGGCCTGGAGCGTGTCCAGAGAAGGGCAACCAGGCTGGGGAAGGGGCTGGAGAGCAGCAAAGCTTGCGAGGAGCGGCTGAGGGAGCTGGGGGTGTTGAGGCTGGAGCAGAGGAGGCTGAGGGGAGCCCTTCTCATCACCTCCACTGACCAGGCAAAGCCAGGTGATGGGAGGGGAAACTGGGAGCTGGGTGTTCACCCCAGTTTCCCCCCATAGATCTTCATACCCATCTCCACATGGGATCTGAAGCTGCAGGTTGGACATCAGGAACAATGTCTGTGCTGAAAGGGGGGGTCAGACCCTGGCCCAGGCTGCCCAGGGGGTGGGTGAGGCACCATCCCTGGAGGGGTTCAGAAGAAGAGCAGATGTTGTGCTTGGTGACATGGTCTGGGAGCTGGGGGTGTTGAGGCTGGAGCAGAGGAGGCTGAGGGGAGCCCTTCTCCCCCCCTGCCCTGCCCTGCCCTGCCAGGAGGGTGCAGAGAGGTGGGCGCTGGTCTCTTCAGGCAGGGGCCAGGAGCTGGCAGGAGGGGCAATGGGCTCAAGCTGGGCCAGGGCAGGCTCAGCTCAGCTGGGAGGGCCAAGTTCTTCCCTGGCAGAGCTGTGGGGCTGTGGCCCAGGCTGCCCAGGGAGGGGGCTGAGTCCTCACTGGGGAAAACCTGCTGGAAGAACCTCTGGCTTGGTGGATCCCCAGCTCACGTAACCCTCTGTTGTGCCGGGTCTCCTGCATGGTGCCAGCTGCCACACTCCTTCCTCAGGCTTGTAACTCCATGTGGGAAGAATTTGGCCAAAGGGTTTTGAGCCAACAAGGTCTAATTCTGGCAACCTAGTGATATATTTAATGAATTTATTGAAAGGTGAAATCTGGGGTGGGGGGGAAAGGAAGAGGCTGGGAATGGAAATGGGATCCATAACGTGGGGCAGATACCTCCTCTTTTGGGTTAACCTCTGCTTGGGCACCTGTAGTGGGGCAGGACGTGGTGGTAACTCAGGAGGAACGTGGTGGTAACTCAGGAGGAACATGCACTTGGCAGTAATGGGCTGAAATATTGAGGGACCACAGCTGGTCCATGGTCCTCCTTGTGCTGAGGGCTCCAGAGCTGGATGCAGGATTCCAGGTGAGGTCTCCCCGGAGCAGAGCAGAGCAGAGGGGACAATCCCCTCTCTGGCCCTGCTGCCCACACTCCTGGGGGTGCAGCCCAGGATGGGGTTGGCCTTCTGGGCTGCAGATGCACATGGGTGGCTCCTGGCCAGCTCCTCCCCCACAAGTCCTTTCCCTCAGGGCTGCTCCCCAGCCCAGCATCTCCTGCCCTGTGTGGATAACAGGGGTTGTCCCAACCCAGGGGCAGGGCCTTGGCCTTGTTGAACTTGATGAGGTTTGCATGGTCCCACCTCTTAAGAGACTTTATTTCCTTCTCACCTCAGGACTTTGACCTGGTGGTCAGTGGATGACAACACATCTGGTTATGGAGGGAGTGAAAATCTTCAGAGAATCTGAGGATTTGGGTTGGAGAAGACCCACAAGGTCATCAAATCCAGTGTTGCCTGCACCAGACCTCAGTCTTCTTCTCACCCCTTGTCACCACTTGTGTTTAACACTCAGAGTATGGGACTGGTGGTCATTTTGATGGTCTGGGAGCCCATAACTCAACTTCCATAACCCTAAAACCCAAAACCTCCTTTTTTTTAGGCACTAATTCACCTCAAGGAGCTGCTCTTGGAGAGCCTCTGACCTCCACTTCATCACCTTGATTTACCCCATTCCAACCCCAGACCAGCCCTGTGCTCCACAGCTTGAGTCAACTCCAAGCTCCTGTTCCCTTGGTGGAAACAAACCCTCTTCTTGCTGTCATATGAATAATTGATCAGCTATTAATATCAATTAATAGCCTTATCAATTAGCTGTGAGGCTGTGTGGTGGCAGGAGGACGTCACTGCTGGTGGCAGAGCTTTCTAGCAGGTTGCTCCTACTTGTCTGCTGGTGGTTTCAGTGGGGAGATGGGTGGTCATTGCTGTCACCACCACGGGTCCCTGCGTGGTTGATGCAGACAGGGAGCTGAGGTCCAGCTGACTCCCCCCCTCCCCGTGTGTCTGAGGTGGATGGGGAGAGGCTGGGCTGTGCTCTGGGGTACCAGTGAGAGCCCTGGAGAGGGCTCAGGGAGCTCTGGCAGAGGAGACAGCAGGTGGAAGGAGGGGAGCTGTGAAGGTGCACAGCGACCGCTGAGGCTCTTACACCTCTGTCTGGTGGGGTCCTCTGGGCTGAGGAACTCACTGCAGCTCTCACTGGTACTGGGCAGAGCAAGGAGAGAGTAGTTGTCTCCTTCTCCTTTTCCTCCTCCTCCTTCTCCTCTCCTTCTCCTTCTCCTCTCCTTCTCCTCCTCCTTCTCCTCCTCCTCCTCCTCCTCTCCTCCTCCTCCTCCTCCTCCTCCTCTCCTCCTCCTCCTCTCCTCCTCCTCCTCTCCTCCTCCTCCTCTCCTCCTCCTCCTCTCCTCCTCCTCCTCCTCCTCTCCTCCTCCTCTTCTCCTCCTCCTCCTCCTCCTCTCCTCCTCCTCCTCCTCTCCTCCTCCTCCTCTCCTCCTCCTCCTCCTCCTCCTCCTCCTCCTCCTCCTCCTCCTCCTCCTCCTCTCCTCCTCCTCCTCCTCCTCCTCCTCCTCCTCCTCCTCCTCCTCCTCCTCCTCCTCCTCCTCCTCCTCCTCCTCCTCCTCCTCCTCCTCCTCCTCCTCTCCTCCTCCTCCTCCTCTCCTCCTCCTCCTCCTCTCCTCCTCCTCCTCCTCTCCTCCTCCTCCTCCTCCTCCTCCTCTCCTCCTCCTCCTCCTCCTCCTCTCCTCTTCCTCCTCCTCCTCCTCTCCTCCTCCTCCTCCTCTCCTCCTTCTCCTCCTCTCCTCCTTCTCCTCCTCTCCTCCTTCTCCTCCTCTCCTCCTTCTCCTCCTCTCCTCCTTCTCCTCCTCTCCTCCTCCTCCTCCTCTCCTCCTCCTCCTCCTCCTCCTCCTCTCCTCCTCCTCCTCCTTCTTTCACCTTCCCTCCCCCTTTGCTTTCCCTTCTTCTCTTCTCCTTCCCTCATCTTTCTCTTCTCCTTCCCTTCCTCCCTTCACCTCCTCCTTCCTCAGAGGAGAAGCCCCTTTGCTCATGATACTGGAGGGCAGAACTTCCAAGGGGACAGTTGGGTTCTCCCACTGGCTCAACGTTGGGTTGGGATCAAGTTGATGCTTCACATTTGTTGATTATCAAGCTGAGAAAGTACTAATTAATTAATTCTGAGGATCACAGAAAGTAGGGAAGACCACAGATCCCTGGCAGTGGTAAGATCACAGGTTGTACCCCAAGAAGTGTTGCCCAAGTGTCTCCAGCAGTGAGGGACACAGATACTTCCACCATTCCTGGAATGGAAAGGAAACCAAACCCAGCATCCCACATCTCATATTCCAGACCTCCATAGCTGTGTTAGCTCCTCAGTGGGGGTGGAGATACAGCCCTGGCTGCTTTGCAGACCCTCAGAAGGTACCACCAAGGTGGCAGTTTGCTCAAAAAAAAACCCCTGTTTGCTCTGTCCAAGTCCCTGGAGAATTGAAACTCTTGAGGTGTTTCACCTGGCTGCTTGCCTGGGTGGTGTTGGGGGGGACATCTCTTGCAGCAGGATGGTTTGTGGGGTCTGAATTGACCCTCACTCTGTGTCCCCAGGTCTGTCCCTCTAATGTCACTTGTACCTGCCTGATGTTTACACCTTCTTTCTTTCTCTTTTCCTTTGCATGTGTCCCTGGCTGGATTGCAATAGAGAAGAAGAAAATGAGGTGAGTAAAGCTGGTCCCCTTCTTGATGAAGCTCCATGCTGTGTGGTAGCCCCACCTCACTGAGCTTCTCCTGTAGATCTCCATTGAGAGAGGCCAGGTTGGCTGGGGCCCTGGGCAACCTTGTGGAGCTCCAGGCCTGGAGGTTGGTGGCCCTGCCTGTGGCAGGGGGTTGGAGCTCTGGGACCCTTGGGTTCCCTCCCAACCCAGCCCAGGCTGGGATTCTCTGACTCCACACCCCAGGAACCCAGAATTGATGGGAGCAGAAAAAGCCCTTCCTGATATTTTGGGGTCTTGGAGGGTGTCCCCCAGCCCTGAAAAGTTTTATAACTGAAAAGCTGGTGTCTTTGGAATCTCTCCAGCTGCTTCTTCCAACCTTGTGGAGCTCCAGGCCTGGAGGTTGGTGGCCCTGCCTATGGCAGGGGGTTGGAGCTCTGGGATCCCTTGGGCTCCCTCCCAACCCAGCCTAGTCTGTGACTCTATGAGAATCACCCATAGAAATGAGCAGCTGTAAAATGAGCCCTCTGGATTTTTTTTCACCCCTTTTAATTATGATTTCCCCCTGGAATTCTGGAAATCATTTCCTGGTGACCATCAAATGCAGATGTGGTGCTGGCTGGGGTAGCCAAGACAAGTCACATGGAGACCTTGATGTGGTTTTAAACTTAAACCTCCATGTGTTTCAACAAAAATGAGGAGGTTTTTTTTTATATCTATTTGCTGTCCAGGGGTGGAAGCAGGACTGGGATGGAGTTTCTGGTCTGTCAACATCTCATTTAATAATTGACCACGCTCCTTTTAGCCAGAGCAACCCCACATTGTTTTACAGAAGTTAAAGGATAACAAAGCATGTGAGAATTCACAGGGGGGGTGGGAAGCCACTGCCAAAGATGTGTGTTCAGGTGGCACTTGGAAGGGATCTCAAAGATCATCTAATTCCAACCCCTTGCCATGGGCAGGGACACCCCCACCCAGCCCAGGGTGCTCCAAGCCCCATCCAACCCAGCCTTGAGCCCTGATGATCTCTGGGGAGGCCCTTCCAACCCCTCCAACCCTATGATCAGGCACCTCCTGGTGTGGTTGGTTAAGGTCACTAATGGTTCTCCAGAGCTGAAGGGTGGGAGCCAGGGGGCCATGGGCAGCCTCTGCTCAGGGTCTGTGGGGACAGGCCAAGGGGCGCTGGGCTCAAGTTGGAGCCCAGGGAGTTGTGCCCCAATGTGGGGCAGAACTTGTTGCCCAAGGTGAGGGTGAGGGAGCCCTGGGCCAGGCTGCCCAGGGGGGTGTGGAGTCTCCTTCTCTGCAGAGATCCCAGCCCCTGTCCTAGGGACCCTGCTTTGGCAGGGGGTTGCACCCCAGGGGCTCTGGGGGGCCCTTCCAACCCCTCCAACCCTGTGATCAGGCACCTCCTGGTGTGGTTGGTAAAGGTCACTAATGGGATGTTTACTGGAGACCACAGGATCTCATCCCCACCTTCAAGGCTCAGCTCTTATCAAGAGGTTTCAGAACCCACTGCTTGGCTGGGGACTGGGAGGGATGACAGGCTGGGGACTGGGAGGGATGGCAGGCTGGGGACTGGGAGGGATGGCAGGCTGGGGACTGGGAGGGATGGCAGGCTGGGGACTGGGAGGGATGGCAGGCTGGGGACTGGGAGGGTGACAGGCTGGGGACTGGGAGGGATGGCAGGCTGGGGACTGGGAGGGATGGCAGGCTGGGGACTGGGAGGGATGACAGGCTGGGGACTGGGAGGGATGACAGGCTGGGGACTGGGAGGATGACAGGCTGGGGACTGGGAGGATGACAAGCTTTGAGAGCTGGAAGGTCCCTGAGGGGGCTCCACACCAGGGAGTTTAAACCCAAAAGCAAGAGTGAAGGTGAAGAGCTTGAGGTCAGTCCCATCAAGCTCACCCCACAGGGGAAGGAACAGAGTGGCAGCGTAGTGGGAAGTGTCCTCAAAGCTTGGGGCTTCCTCTGTGAACCCAGAACCAGAGGCAGAACCCATCTAAGGACCTGGATGGAGCCCTGGTTGCATTACCATCATCCTTCTGCTCTTTAACCAGAGAATGGAGGTTCCTGTGACTCAGAGTCTAGCCACAGTCCTGTGATTAAAGAGGCAAGTGAAAGACTTTCAGGACATGAGATGGCTCCTGGTAAGAAGGTGCCTCCTGCCTACAGAGCCAATTATTTCTCCATATTCTCCTTCGGAACTAAAGACAGACAGAAACACAGGATCACAGGCTGGTTTGGGTTGGGAGGCACCTCAGACATCATCTAGTTCCAACCCCCTGCCATGGGGAGGGACACCTCTTACCACCCCAGGGTGCCCCAAGCCCCATCCAACCCAGCACTGAACCCTGCTAGGGATCCTGGGGCAGCCCCAGATTCTCTGGGCACCCTGGGCCAGGGCCTCCTCCCCCTCAGAGTAAAGAATTTCATCCCAACATCTAATCCAACCCTGCCCTCTGTCAGCTCATCGCCCTGTGTCCTGTCCCTGCACCCCCTGGTGACCAGCCCCTCTCCCACCTTCCTGTAGGACCCCTTTAAGGATTGGGATGCCATGATTGGGTCTCCCTAGAACCTTCTCTTCTCCAGGCTGGACCAGCCCAGCTCTCCCAGCCTGGCTTCATAGGAGAGAGGATCCATCTCCTCATCATCTCCATGTCTCCTCTGACACCACCCCAACAGCTCCATGTCTTTCCTATCCTGGGGAAGGACCTTTGTTGCTCTGGACTTGCTCCATTTCCAAACCAGGGCTCAGTTGTTGAGTGCTCATCTTTCCTGATGGAGATCCTAAGCTCTTAAAGTCCTGGAGAAGATGTCTTTCAGCTCCCTAGCATCAAAAAGGAGCAGCCTTGCTGTAGCAGGGTCCTCATCAAGAGGTGGTGAGGGAGATCCCAGGCAGGAGATGGCAAATAGCTCTTGAGGAGTCATGCACGTAGTTGGCTTGAAGGTGACAAGAGTCATCACACGCCTGACAGAGTCCTGATGGGAATTCTTGGAGGTTGTTATGTTAATACTCACCTACCTGAGCCTGGAAACCTGTTAGGGAGTCACTAATGGTTGAGAGAAGGCTGTTGGTGGGAGGTGGGAGAGGGACCTGGGTGTAGAACTGCTGCTGTCACTCTCAGGAGTCTGCTTTAGGCTGAAACCAAACACATTCGGGTGCAGTCACCTGGAACAGCAAAAGAAACACCCTTGGAGTTGGAAATGCAGCCTGGGAGCACAGAAACAGCACAAATTTGGGTGATGGAGCCCTGGGCCAGGCTGGCCAGGGAGGTGTGGAGTCTTCTTCTCTTGAGAGATTCCAGCCCCTGTCCTAGGGACCCTGCTTTGGCAGGGGGTTGGACCCCAGGGGCTCTGGGGGGCCCTTCCAACCCCTGTGACTCTGTGATTCTGTGAAATCCTCCTCTGCCAGAGCAGTTGTAAATGAACTGAAATTCAACCAGCCAGGGATCTCCTGGAGAGAGTCCAGAGGAGGCTCTGGAGATGCTGAAGGGGCTGGAGCATCTCCCCTGGGAGGAAAGGCTGAGGGAGCTGGGGCTGTTGAGCCTGGAGAGAAGCAGCCTGAGAGGGGATCTGCTCCCTGGTTCTCCAGAGCTGAAGGCTGGGAGCCAGGGGGCCATGGGCAGCCTCTGCTCAGGGTCTGTGGGGACAGGCCAAGGGGCGCTGGGCTCAAGTTGGAGCCCAGGGAGTTGCGCCCCAATGTGGGGCAGAACTTGTTGCCCAAGGTGAGGGTGAGGGAGCCCTGGGCCAGGCTGCCCAGGGGGGTGTGGAGTCTCCTTCTCTGCAGAGATCCCAGCCCCTGTCCTAGGGACCCTGCTTTGGCAGGGGGTTGCACCCCAGGGGCTCTGGGGGGCCCTTCCAACCCCTAAAGTTCTGTGGGTCTGTGAAATGAAGCAGGGTTCTCTCTTCAGAGAACTTCATACCTTGAACTCTTTTTTTTTTTTATATATATATAAAAACTGAATTAAAAAGAGAGACCTGAGGTTTGGGCATCCAGAAGTCAGTTAAAAAAGCCCAAAGCCCAGAGGAGGGTTTGTTCTGTACTGGAAGTGACTGGGTGATGGATGTTGTTCCAGGGAGAGCCCAGTGCCTGGTGGCTCTGCTCACCCACACTCAGGGAGGCACTTACACACAATCCCAGAGTCACCAGGTTGGAAAAGCCCTTGAAGCCCATGGAGTCCAACCATCCCTGTCCTGTGCTGCCCCAGATCCCTGAGCACCTCATCTCCCCTCTGTTCAACACCCCCAGGGCTGGGGACTCAGCCCCCTCTCTGGGCAGCCTGTTCCAGACCCCAACAGCTGCTTCAGTAAAAATACCTGGTTTATCGTGGCAGGATGAGGGAAGCAGAGGAACAGGAGGGGAATCAGCTCTTGGGAAGGGCAGAGCCTGGCAGGACAAGGGGGCTGGAGTGAAGCTGGAGGAGGGAAGGGGAATTTATGGGAATTTATGGGAGCAGAAAAAGCCCTTCCTGATATTTTGGGGTCTTGGAGGGTGTCCCCCAGCCCTGGAAAGTTTTATAACTGAAAAGCTGGTGTCTTTGGAATCTCTCCAGCTGCTTCTTCCAACCTTGTGTAGCTCCAGGCCTGGAGGTTGGTGGCCCTGCCTGTGGCAGGGGGTTGAAGCTCTGGGACCCTTGGGCTCCCTCCCAACTCAGCCCAGTCTCTGTTTCTCTGCTCCTCTGATCCTGGTGTGTGCCCATTCCCATGTTCCTGCTGGCTCTTCCCTGTGCTGGCAGCAGGTCCTGGATTTGAGTAGACCCTCAGAAGGTCCAGGACTGAGCGATCCTTGAGGGATCCCTTGTGAGTCCCTCCCAACCCAGCCCAGGCTGGGATTCTCTGACTCCACACACCAGGAACCCAGAATTGATGGGAGCAGAAAAAGCCCTTCCTGATACTTTGGGGTCTTGGAGGGTGTCCCCCAGCCCTGGAAAGTTTTATAAATGAAAAGCTGGTGTCTTTGGAATCTCTCCAGCTGCTTCTTCCAACCTTGTGGAGCTCCAGGCCTGGAGGTTGGTGGCCCTGCCTGTGGCAGGGGGTTGGAGCTCTGGGACCCTTGGGCTCCCTCCCAACCCAGCCCAGGCTGGGATTCTCTGACTCCACACACCAGTAACCCAGAATTGATGGGAGCAGAAAAAGCCCTTCCTGATATTTTGGGGTCTTGGAGGGTGTCCCCCAGCCCTGGAAAGTTTTATAACTGAAAAGCTGGTGTCTTTGGAATCTCTCCAGCTGCTTCTTCCAACCTTGTGCAGCTCCAGGCCTAGAGATTGGTGGCCCTGCCTGTGGCAGGGGGTTGGAACTCTGGGACCCTTGGGCTCCCTCCCAACCCAGCCCAGGCTGGGATTCTCTGATTCTGTGATCATGAAAAACTCACCAGCTGAAAACAAACCCCTCGCTGGGCCTGTAGCCTGGAGTCCAACCCTTAAACTCAACATCTCTAACCTCATCTTCTTCTTCCTTCACAGGGCAAGCCTGAAACCGTGCCGAAAGCCGGCTTGTTCAAAGGCCCAGTGTTCAAAGGCATCGCCTCGAGCCGCTTTCTGCCCAAAGGCACCAAAACCAAGGTTAACCTTGAGGAGCAAGGAAGACAGAAAGTGTCTTTCAGCTTTAGTTTAACCAAGAAAACCTTACCCAATAGATTCCTCACCGGTCTGGGAAATGAGAAGCAAAATGAAACTCAGAACTCACCTGCAATACCTCTTCAGCCTGACTTCAACCCCAAAACCAAGATGGACTTGGGGGATGCAGCTGGTTCAGCTGAAGAGTCTTCGCCTCCCAAACCCAAAGTTGAATTAGGGAAGATTCATTTTAAGAAACTGTTGCTTAATGTCACAGCAAAACCCCCACCAGCTCCTGCAGCGACGCCTCCGCCACCGCCGCCGGCTGTGGCACCGCTAACGGAACCGGTGACGTTGACCGCCGACTTTCTGTCAACGCCACCGCCTCCCCCGCCTCCCCCCGCGCCGACGGTGACACCAGCAGCGTCGATGCCTGTTCCTACAGCTCCAGCCTTGCCACAACTGCCCGTAACGCTGATGTCGACCCTGTTGCTGTCACCGCCCGTGGAAGCTGAAGCTCTGGCCTTGAAGGAGCCGTTGCACGCGGTATCTAAGGAGGCTTCGGAGCCCGACCTCAAACAGGATGCGGTGTCGCGCGGGTTGGAAGACCACGTTGCTCAAAACACGCCTGAGCAGATGGAAGGAACTCCACAGAAGGAAGATTCCCATATTGGGAAGGAGGAGGAGGTTTCTGATGGCTCAAAGGGTGCTCCCCTCTGCTCCCGGAGGCAGGGGTCGAAGAGGAAGTTCTCCCAGTCGGACGGCACGCTTCTGGGCTCCGAGTCCGATGAAGATTCGGTGAGGACCTCCTCCAGCCAACGGTCCCACGAGCAGAAGATATCCAGCACTGAAAAGGAGAGAGATTCCAGGAGAAGCTCCACATCCCTCAGAGGGGACGACCTGGGCAAGTCCTCCTCCCGCTCCAAGTCGGACAGGGATGAGAAGCACTCGAGCTACTCGAAGTCTGAGAGAGATTCGCGCTACGCCTCCTCCCGCTCCCGCTCGGATAGGGAGAGGAGGCGAAGCCGGTCTCACTCCCGATCCCGATCCGATCGGGGTTCTAGAACCAGCTCTTCCTACTCTAGATCAGAACGTTCCCATTACTACGAGTCGGAGCGCAGATACCACCGGAGCTCCCCGTACAGGGAAAGGTCCAGATACTCCCGCTCCTACGCGGAGAGCAGAGCCAGAGAGAGCTCCGACTCGGAGGATGAGTACAGGAGGACACATTCCAGATCCAGCGACTCGAGGCGGACGTCATCCCACTCCTCCTCTTCCTCCTACAGAGACTCCAGGGCTTCTTACTCTAAGTCAGACAGGGACAGCAAAGTCGAGTCGTCTCACGCTGACGCGGAGAGGAGAGGAAGGGCTTCTTCTTCCAAAGCAGATAGAGACTCAAAAAGGACTTCAGAAAGTGAAGTAACCAAAAGGTGCTCTCCCCTTGACGAGCTAGGCTATCGAAAGGGGACGTCCCACTCTAAGCCTGACAGTAATGTGAATTCCTCCCGTTACAAGTCCACCCCTTCCAAGACCCCTGCACCAAAGCCTGATAAATTTAAGAGTTCTTTCTGTTGTACAGAATCGAGTGAAGAAATAAACCAGCAGTCTAATTCTCTAGATTTAGAGACCTCTTGGCTAAAAAGCAACGAGATCAGGGTGTCCGTTGCCAAGAAATTGGACAGGGAAACGCCTCTTTCTCCTTTAAGTCAGTCAAACGACCCCCCGCCTTCTAAAAAGGTGGATGATCCCCAGGTGGGGTTGGCTGACTCCAAATCTGAGGAGCTGGCAGGAAATGAATGCCATGACAGTGTTAAGGAACAAGAAACTCTACCCAAGTTGAAGCACGAGCAGTTAAGAACGTGTTTCCCTGGGGAGTTGAGTTTCAACGGGTCTCCAGAAGGCAGGGATGATGGTTTGGCATCTTCTAGTGCCTCCAAACCAGAGGATGTCACCGCGTCTTCTGCTGATAGCTTGTGTCTGTTGGAAGAACCCCATGCCATGAAGACCAGTCCGTTGTATCCATTGCCATCCAATGGGTTGGAGAGCACGTGTGCACCTCAAGAGCAAGAGCCAGACGATTCTCGGGTCCAATCCAGTGAGTGCAACAGTCTTTTTGGGCAAGGAGAAGCTCTGGTCCCTCAGCTTCAAGGGGAAGCCACCCCTTTGCCTGTGGTGAATGTAGACCATGCTAAAGCTCTCCTCAAGAAGCTGGAGGAGCAGATGACTCCGTGTGAGAAAACCAAAGAACCAGTTTTCTGCTACATTTCAGACTTGGCCACCCCGGCTTTGGACCAGTCAGAAGTTGAAATTGAAGCGGAACCGACGGATGGCAAAGGGACATCTGAGGTTTTCCTGGACGTGCAGGTGGAGCCGCAGACAGTCACCTGTGATTATGAGAGCAGCCTGGAGGATCAACCCTCCAAATCGACCTTTGAGGAAGAGCCTGCTCATCCTTCCCATCATATCAGCCTGGCAGCGGAGAGCTCGAGCGGGGATCCCTCCCAGGAAGGTTGTTCCCCACAGCTGAGGTTGGACCGTGCCGTGCCAGAGGAAAGCTCCTCTTCCAAATGGGATGTTCCACCAGCGGATGGGAGGCAGGAGCTGCTACAGCTTTCGGAAGCCGAGGAGGTGCTGGAGGTGGATACTCAGTGTGTTGAGCTTGGTTTGGCCACAACCAAGCCCTTGTTCAGGGATGAACATTCCTACTACTCGGAAGCGCCGCTGGAGCACCGCGGCAGAGGGGCCGCAGAAGAAGACGCCCTTCCCACCGAAGGACTCGAGCCAGATGCTTTGAGTGTTCCGTGTCCCGGTGTTTCAGCTGAGAAGGAGGAAGGAAACGAACCTTTGGTGGCTTCAGCTTTTCCAGATGCTTCCTTCCCTTCTTGTGACTTGGCTACAGAAGAAATGGAGGCGGCCGCCCAAGCCCCGACCTGTGACAGCAGCGGCAACGCCGCCGAATTCGTCCCCGCGGGGCGGGATGATTACTCTGACGTGGGGGAGAGTGACAGTGAGAGGGGCAGCGATGACAGTGACACAGAGGACTCGGATTCTGATGATGGGGTGCCACGGAAACGGCTGCAGTCCGTTGTGGTGGTCCCAAAGAACTCGACCATCGCGATGGAGGAGAACAGCCCTGGTTCCTCGCGGAGCAGCCAAGGCAACAGGCGCTTCTCTGACCACTGGGATGATGAGCGACCGGAGCCCAGCAGACCCTACTATGAAGAGAGAGCAGAGAATATGATGGGTAAAGGTGGTCCCCAAGTAGAGAGCAGATGTTCTCCTAGAGGGATGGAGAAAAGTCCGGCGACTTCTACTGAGCTCAGCAGGAAGGAGACGGAGGAGCTGCGCCCCGATCCCTGCCAACCTCAGAGCGATGGCGTTGACAGCACAAGTCAAGCAGACCTAACAGCAGACTCCCATGGCAAACCCAACCCAGATGAGAGACTCACCTTGAAGGACCTGATGTCTGTTGGTAGACCGATCGGCCGGCAGGACGAGCAATCCTTTTGTCTCCCGGAGAGTTTGGATAGCGCCGACAAATCCCGACACCAGATGACCTCCTCCAAGCCAGACAGTAGGCAAGGGAAGGGTGGGCTTAACCAATCTGGCTTAGGAGAATTGTCCAGGCCGGATGGTTTTCACCCAACAGAGGATCTGGGTGGTTTGGGTTGGGACTTTTCCCAACCAGAGAAGCCTAGTAGCACCTACCAACAGCCAGATAGCAGCTTTGGGGTCTACTCAGGTTATGTCTACCAACCAGGCTCAGGAGTGTACCCCAGCTCTCAGAGTTACTGGCAAGGCAATGGCTACTGGGATGCAAGGGCTGCTAGCAGACCTTCTACAGTTAATTATGAAAGGATTCAAGGCCAAGTACCAGATTCTCTAACAGAGGATCATGAGGAGTACGAAGACGACCGGTGGGATGATGATTGCAAAGCTCATTTTCCCAGCCCCTCCAATAAATGCCAAGTGCCTGGGCAGAAGGAGACAGGTTCAGTTCAGGCTCATGAGATCAGCAGTAATTCCACCAAGGAACCGCTTCCTGGTGGGGAGAAGAAGGAAGAAGTGAAGGTTTTGGAAAAAAACGAGGTGAAAGAACGAGGTCCACCAAAAAAAAGACGCCCAGAGTTAGAAAGTGACTCTGAGAGTGACGTGGACTCAAGGGAGAAGAAGAAGGTGAAAGCAGAGGGAGAGCAAGCGGAGCCGGCGCCTCAGGACTCCTCCATGGTGGGTCGGTTGTGCATCATGGATGACTTCAGAGACCCTCAGCGCTGGAAGGAGTTTGCCAAGCAAGGAAAGATGCCCTGTTACTTCGACCTGATCGAGGAGAACGTCTACTTGACAGAAAGGTAAGAGGGTTTTTAACCCCTTTTTCTACCCCTTGCCTGATGGTACCTGTAGGTTTTGACTCACCCTGGGGTTGCCTTTCTGTGGTTGCCAAACTGCTGGGATATGGGAGGAGGGAAGTCCCATTCCTGACAGGTGGAAAAGCTTCTTGTAGAGGACATGACGTTGGGGGGGTGTTTAACCCCCTCACTGGGTCTTTTCTAAACAGAACACCACCCCCCCCCCCCAATTTGGCCCAGCTAAATGGTGAAGAGAAGAGGTGGAAGATGGGAGGGTGTGAGAATTGTAGAGTTATAGACTGGGCTGTGTTGGAAGGGACCCCAAGGGTCCCAGAGCTCCAACCCCCTGCCACAGGCAGGGCCACCAACCTCCAGGCCTGGAGCTCCACAAGGTTGGAAGAAGCAGCTGGAGAGATTCCAAAGAAGTTATAAAACTTTCCAGGGCTGGGGGACACCCTCCAAGACCCCAAAATATCAGGAAGGGCTTTTTCTGCTCCCATCAATTCTGGGTTCCTGGTGTGTGGAGTCAGAGAATCCCAGCCTGGGCTGGGTTGGGAGGGAGCCCAAGGGTCCCAGAGCTCCAACCCCCTGCCACAGGCAGGGCCACCAACCTCCAGGCCTGGAGCTCCACAAGGTTGCCCAGGGCCCCAGCCAACCTGGCCTTCAACACCCCCAGGGACGGGGCACCCACCCCCTCTCTGGGCAGACCCTCCCCACTCTCTCTGGTGAGGGAGAAGGAAGGATGATGCCTTCACACCCTTCTTGGTCTTGGAGCGTCCCCTTTACCCAGCCAGGACGTGGGGACTGGGCAGGATTTGCAGACAGGGTTTTACTGGCATCAAAACCAACTAAACCTCGGCCTTGTGCCCAGGGTAGCTCATGAGAGCATCAGTTTATGTATTTCTTAAGAGCAGTGGTGGTGTGTCCCCTGAGCTTTTTGTTTTCTTCACTGGGACAGGCAGGGCAGGGCAGGGCAGGGGGGAGAAGGGCTCCCCTCAGCCTCCTCTGCTCCAGCCTCAACACCCCCAGCTCCCTCAGCCGCTCCTCGCAAGCTTTGCTGCTCTCCAGCCCCTTCCCCAGCCTGGTTGCCCTTCTCTGGACACGCTCCAGGCCCTCCATGGCCTTCTTGGAGTCAGGGGCCCACAGCTGCCCCCAGCACTCCAGCTCCAGCCTCCCCAGGGACCAGCCCAGGGCCACAATCCCTGCCCTGGCCCTGTGGCCACGCTGCCTCTGACACAAGCCAGGATGCCCTTGGCCTTCCTGGCCCCCCGGGCACACTGCTGGCTCCTGGGCAGTCCCAGGCCCCCAACACCCCCAGCTCCTTCTCCCCAGCAGCTCTCCAGCCGCTCTGCCCCCAGCCTGGAGCGCTGCTGGGGGTGGGGATGGCCCATGGGCAGCTCTCTGCCCTTGGCCTGCTTCAACCTCATCCCCTTGAGCTCAGCCCATGGCTCCAGCCTGGCCAGGTCCCTCTGTGGACCTTCCCCACCCTCAGGCAGATCCACACCTCCTCCCAGCTCGGTGTCACTTGCATTGAAAGGAAAGCTGGCTGATGGGCATTGGAGGGGAAGTTAAAAAACCCCCTTAAATCCCCTGGGATGTCCTTCTGAGAAGTCATCTTTGATCAGAAAGTCACCCCTTCCCACTCCAACCTGTGTCCTTGGTCAACCCCAACCCCATTACCTCCCTGTCCTTATCCAAAGCTAATTAATCCACATGTCCTGGTTCTAGAGGATCATTTCTCCAGTAAGGCTGAGGAGGAGTTTCTCTACCCAGGTGCCATCTAACCTGTGTTCCCTCAACAGGAAGAAGAACAAATCCCACCGGGACATTAAGAGGATGCTGTGTGAGTGCCCTCCCCTCTCCAAAGAGGATCGAGCCCAGGGGGAGGTTGCTTGTGGAGAAGACTGTCTCAATCGCCTGCTCATGATAGAGTGGTAGGTAGTGGTTCCTCACGTGGGTTGTGTCATCCACAGGATGATTTGATGGTCCCTCAGATGAATCTTAGACCTTCCTGGGCGGTGGGAGCAGGGAGCAAGCTGGTCATGACCTCTCAGTTTCCTCAGTTGGTGTGGAGGGATCTTCAGGGCATTTCAGTCTGAACCTGAGATCTTCTGCTGGAGGCTGGACCTCAGCAACCTCCTGTTAAAACCTGCTGCAGATGCCTGGAGTCTTCTCCTCCTCAGGCTTTGCTCTAGTCCGTGGTAAAAATGGTTGGAAGGAGGCAGAAAGCCACACTCAGCTCTACCTGAGACCTTCTGTTCTCCTCCTTTCTCCTTTTCCACCCCCACAGCCTCACCAGGCTACAGCTCTTGTCTCCTTTTCCCTCCTGGAAGAGCCCTGGAGAAGGGGGAACCACCATGACTCTGCGTGAGCCGGAGGGCAGCGGGCTGGGATTCATCCCCCCCCACCCCCCATGGCACAAGGATTGTCACCAGCTGGGATGGGAGGAGAAGAATCACACCACAGAAGCTCCTTGGGGTTCTCTTCCCCATCAGAACCTTTGTCCTCCTGGGAATTGATTTGTTCCTTTCCCTTCCCTTAGTTCTTCCCGGTGTCCGAACGGCGACTACTGCTCCAACAGACGCTTCCAGAAGAAGCAGCATGCAGATGTTGAAGTGATCCTCACTGAGAAGAAGGGCTGGGGGCTCAGAGCTGCCAAGGATCTCCCATCGTAAGCCTTTGCTGGCCTCCTTGCCTCTTGATCCCCTCACCAAGGGGAAGAGGAGTTGCTCTTGTTTCCATCATCCCCCTGACGTTCGGTGATGTGCTGAGGTTCCTCCAGCTTCATGTGCTGTGCTTGGGCTCTGTCAGGTGTCCCTCCACACTGTGTATCCACCAGAAGCTGGTTAGATCCCACCCACTCTGGTTTTACCTCTTCTCCTTTGGGTTTCTGATGTCTTAACGTGGCTGCACCCCTTGTCCTGGGGCTGCCACCCCTGAGCAGAGCCTGGCTCCAGCCTCCTGACTCTCCCCCTGTGCAGACTGATAGACACTGATGAGCTCACCCCTCAGGCTCCTCTTCTCCAGGCTCCAGAGCCCCAGCTCCCTCAGCCTCTCCTCACCAGGAAGGGCTTCCACTCCCTCCATCCCCTTGGTGTCCCTGTGCTGGGCTCTTCCAAGGAGCTCTGTGTCCTTGTGGAGCTGAGGGGCCCAAAACTGGACCCACCATTCCAGCTGTGGTCTCACCAGGGCCAAGCAAAGCAGGAGGAGACCCCTTCTCCTCAAGGAGAGGACATCCCCCACGAGGTCTTGTTCTTGGCTGGGGTAAACCCTGCTCCAAGGGGACCTTTATTCTCATCTCTGAGCTATTAACTGTGGGATGTCTGTGTGTGTGATGGCATCCAAGAAGAAACCAATCTGAATTCCCTTGGATTAAGGCATGGAATGATCTTAGGAGCCCATCAGGATGTCCCTGCTCAGAGATCCCATCGTGGCAGTGGTTATTCACTCTCCCATGGGGTTGTCTCCTTGTGGCTACACCTGGTGAAGCTCATTTTGAATGCCTTTCCTTTTGAATTCTGCAGGAACACTTTTGTCCTGGAATATTGTGGAGAAGTCCTGGATCACAAGGAGTTCAAAGCTCGTGTGAAGGAATATGCAAGGAACAAGAACATCCACTATTATTTCATGGCTTTGAAGAACGATGAGGTGAGGGGTGGGAGGGGATATCACTGTGTCTGGCTTTGGGGGTGCTGGTTGGGCTCAGCCCTGGTTAAGTACAGCACCAACTCCTCAGCAATGGGTTAAGGAACGTCCTGGAAGTGTATCCAGAGGGATGGAGCAGCTCCCCTGGGGAGAGAGGCTGAGGGAGCTGGGCTGGCTCAGCCTGGAGAAGAGAAGGCTGTGGGGGGACCTCATTGCAGCCTGCCCGTCCCTGAAGGGACCCGAGGAACAGGAGGGGAATCAGCTCTTGGGAAGGGCAGAGCCTGGCAGGACAAGGGGGCTGGAGTGAAGCTGGAGGAGGGAAGGGGGAGAGGAGACCTTGGGGGGAAGTTCTGTGCAGAGAGAGTGGGGAGGGGCTGGCAGGGGCTGCCCAGAGAGGGGGTGGGTGCCCCGTCCCTGGGGGTGTTGAAGGCCAGGTTGGCTGGGGCCCTGGGCAACCTTGTGGAGCTCCAGGCCTGGAGGTTGGTGGCCCTGCCTGTGGCAGGGGGTTGGAGCTCTGGGACCCTTGGGCTCCCTCCCAACCCAGCCCAGGCTGGGATTCTCTGACTCCACACACCAGGAACCCAGAATTGATGGGAGCAGAAAAAGCCCTTCCTGATATTTTGGGGTCTTGGAGGGTGTCCCCCAGCCCTGGAAAGTTTTCTAAATGAAAAGCTGGTGTCTTTGGAATCTCTCCAGCTGCTTCTTCCAACCTTGTGGAGCTCCAGGCCTGGAGGTTGGTGGCCCTGCCTGTGGCAGGGGGTTGGAGCTCTGGGACCCTTGGGCTCCCTCCCAACCCAGCCCAGTCTCTGTTTCTCTGCTCCTCTGATCCTGGTGTGTGCCCATTCCCATGTTCCTGCTGGCTCTTCCCTGTGCTGGCAGCAGGTCCTGGCTTTGAGTAGACCCTCAGAAGACCTTTTTAATTTCTCTTCTTCTTTCCTCCAGATCATTGATGCCACTCAGAAAGGAAACTGCTCCCGTTTCATGAACCACAGCTGTGAGCCCAACTGTGAGACACAGAAGGTAAACGACACCATCAGACCTTCTGCTCCTGATGTCTCTTGGCTGGTCCCACTCAGGGACCTCAGGGCAAAGAGAATTTCTCCTTTCTCACTCAATTTAATGCTTGTTGTGGCTGTTGATTGCAATTAATGACACAGGAACAGCCACTTGTCCTACCAAGCCTCTTAGCACCCCTTAACGTTATCCCTGATGCTCTTTGATGGAGCAGCTTTGGGAATTCAGAGCTAAACTGGAGTCAAACCTGGTGTATGGTAAATAACTTCTCACCTTGGTGTTTCCCTTCTTCTAGTGGACTGTGAATGGGCAGCTCAGAGTTGGTTTCTTCACCACCAAACTGGTCCCATCGGGCTCAGAGCTGACGTTTGATTACCAGTTCCAGAGATACGGGTACGTTTCAGCCCCCTCTGCTTAACTGGGGGTTCAGGAGTGATGGGAAGATCCCACTGGGAAACAAAGGGGTGCAAATTGTTGGCTATGAGCCAGCAGTGTGCCCCAGGGGCTGAGAAAGACACTGGGATCCTGGGGGGCATCAGGAGGAGTGTGGGCAGCAGGGGACAGGAGGGGATCCTCCCCCTCTGCTCTGCCCTGCTCAGGCCCCAGCTGGAGGGTTGTGTCCAGCTCTGGGCTCCCTGGGATCAAGCAGCCAGGGATCTCCTGGAGAGAGTCCCCCACTTGCTGGAGGGTCTGTGTGGTCCTGCATGGACCAGAGGATGCTCATGAAGAGTAGGGATCTCCTGGAGAGAGTCCAGGCAAAGGGCTAAGGAGATGCTGAAGGGGCTGGAGCATCTCCCCTGGGAGGAAAGGCTGAGGGAGCTGGGGCTGTTCAGCCTGGAGAGAAGCAGCCTGAGAGGGGATCTGCTCCCTGGTTCTCCAGAGCTGAAGGGTGGGAGCCAGGGGGCCATGGGCAGCCTCTGCTCAGGGTCTGTGGGGACAGGCCAAGGGGCGCTGGGCTCAAGTTGGAGCCCAGGGAGTTGCGCCCCAATGTGGGGAAGAACTTGTTGCCCAAGGTGAGGGTGAGGGAGCCCTGGGCCAGGCTGCCCAGGGGGGTGTGGAGTCTCCTTCTCTGCAGAGATCCCAGCCCCTGTCCTAGGGACCCTGCTTTGGCAGGGGGTTGCACCCCAGGGGCTCTGGGGGGCCCTTCCAACCCCTCCAACCCTGTGATCAGGCACCTCCTGGTGTGGTTGGTAAAGGTCACTAATGGGATGTTTACTGGAGACCACAGGATCTCATCCCAACCTTCAAGGCTCAGCTCTTATCAAGAGGTTTCAGAACCCACTGCTTGGCTGGGGACTGGGAGGGTGACAGGCTGGGGACTGGGAGGGTGACAGGCTGGGGACTGGGAGGGATGACAGGCTGGGGACTGGGAGGGGTGACAGGCTGGGGACTGGGAGGGTGACAGGCTGGGGACTGGGAGGGGTGACAGGCTGGGGACTGGGAGGGTGACAGGCTGGGGACTGGGAGGGATGACAGGCTGGGGACTGGGAGGGATGACAGGCTGGGGACTGGGAGGGATGACAGGCTGGGGACTGGGAGGGTGACAGGCTGGGGACTGGGAGGGATGACAGGCTGGAGAGATCCCAGCCCCTGTCCTAGGGACCCTGCTTTGGCAGGGGGTTGCACCCCAGGGGCTCTGGGGGTCCCATCCAACCCCTGTGACTCTGTGAGTCTGTGAAATCCTCCTCTGCCAGAGCAGTTGTAAACGAACTGAAATTCAACCATGGGAGCTGTTACCTGGATAAAGCTGCTTCCATTTCTCACCAGTGAGACCAGGAGAGGAATCTCCTGTTGCTTTACTGCCTTTCCCAGCATTCCTTTACTCCCACTTTGTTCTGCTTCATCCCAGTGGAAATTCCCAGGTCACCATTTCCTCTCATTCCTTTCCTCTGTCTAATTATTAATTACCCTGGCTCCAGGTTTCATTACACCCTTCAATAAAGCCTCTTCTTCCCTCCCACCCCTTTTATGGCTTTGCAGATACTTGCAAAGCTGTAAAACCCCAACAGATCACATGTTGTTTCTTCCTCTCCCAGCTCCAGCTGCCCAGGGGTGGGAATTCCCTTCTCCAAGCCTCAGCCTGGTGTTTCCAGAATGTTTGTGGCCAGAAGGTCTAAAGCAGAGGATTGTGGCCCTGGGCTGGTCCCTGGGGAGGCTGGAGCTGGAGTGCTGGGGGCAGCTGTGGGCCCCTGACTCCAAGAAGGCCATGGAGGGCCTGGAGCGTGTCCAGAGAAGGGCAACCAGGCTGGGGAAGGGGCTGGAGAGCAGCAAAGCTTGCGAGGAGCGGCTGAGGGAGCTGGGGGTGTTGAGGCTGGAGCAGAGGAGGCTGAGGGGAGCCCTTCTCCCCACCTACAACTACCTGAAGGGAGCTTGTGGAGAGGTGGCCACGAGCCAGCAGTGTGTCCCAGGGGCTGAGAAGGCTGATGGGATCCTGGGAGCATCAAAAGGAGCGTGGGGAGAAGGTCACAGGAGGGGATCCCCCCCCCTCTGCTCTGCCCTGCTCAGGCCCAGAGTCACCAGGTTGGAGAAGCCCTTGAAGCCCATGGAGTCCAACCATCCCTGTCCTGTGCTGCCCCAGCTCCCTGAGCACCTCATCTCCCCTCTGTTCAACATCCCCAGGGCTGGGGACACAGCCCCCTCCCTGGGCAGCCTGGGCCACAGCCCCACTGGTCTCTTCAGGCAGGGGCCAGGAGCTGGCAGGAGGGGCAATGGGCTCAAGCTGGGCCAGGGCAGGCTCAGCTCAGCTGGGAGGGCCAAGTTCTTCCCTGGCAGAGCTGTGGGGCTGTGGCACAGGCTGCCCAGGGAGGGTGATGGAGTCACCATCCCTGGAGGGATTTCAAAGAGATGAAGTCTTTAAGGATCTAGAGGTGGACTGGGCAGCTCAGGCTGTGGTTGGACTCAATAATCTTAAAGGTCTCATCCAACCCAGGTGATTCCATGATTCTATGATCCTTATTTTTTTAGCTGGACCTGGTTCTTTCAGGAGAGTCTCTTCCTTTTCCTCCTGGATCCATCCTCACACAACACCTTGTCTCTTCCTACAGGCAGAAGAACCAGCAAGGAATCTTTAACCACCTTTTTAGGGTTCAGGAGATGATCAGGGATTGGTATTAGAGCAGTTTTGGTGGAAAATCATTCTGCTGTCTCACTGGATTCTGATCTCTTGAGTTGAATTTAGTCTCCTCTTCACTGGGCTTTTCCAGCTCTGATCTCTTAGGCATCCTTCCTGAGCTCAGGTTCTTAACCAAGCTGAGGTCCTCCGCTGGGTTCTGTGCATTGCCAACCTCCCTTTCCCCCTTCTCCTGAGCAATCATGACATATAATATCAAATTGATGGTCCAGCAGGTAGAAAAGAAGAGAGGCTCCAGAGAAATATTGCCTGGAGACAATAGAATTCCAATCTCTTCTCTCCATGGCTTTATTTCCCTGTGGAAAAACCATCTTCCCACCTGAATTCCACCACTACCACGAATCCTCATCCACTTCTTCATTCAGTTTATTAAGCTTTTCCCTAATTAATGTGTAATTTTGGATGGTTGCAATGGGTGGTAAGAAGTTTACAGACCCCAAACCACAACCTTTTCCCTTCTGGTTCTTGGTTCTTACCCTACAAAGAACCTGGGGTTGAAGCAACCTTTGGTTTCCACCTGGGACAACAGAGAATCCTGGAAGCTCCAGAAGAAATAGGCTTGGTGTGAATTTGTTTTTTTTTGGAGCAAGGATGAGAATAAATCACTTGGGATGTGGCTGATCTGTTGTTAAAACTCCTGTTTCTTGTGTCCCCACTGACAGCAAAGAGGCTCAGAAATGCTTCTGTGGCTCAGCCAACTGCAGGGGTTACCTGGGAGGAGAGAACAGGGTCAGCATCCGAGCTGCTGGAGGGAAGATGAAGAAGGAACGTTCCAGGAAGAAGGATTCAGTGAGTCCTGTGGTCCTCCCAGGGTGGGATGGGATGGGATGGGATTTATTTCTGGGATTAGCAGGAACTGAGGGTTAAACCTGGGCTTCATGCTCTCTGTGGGAATCTTCAGGTCACCTCTGCTGTCTTCTTCTGGGGTGGTTGACTGGTGAGCACCTTCAGGTTTGGTCTTTCCATGAACCTGTTTATATCCTTTTATTTCCTAGGGGCCCTTGACTCTTGTGTCTTCTTGGAATACAGGCTGGGGGGACACTGGCTGGAGAGCTGCTGGGGAGAAGGAGCTGGGGGTGTTGGGGGCCTGGGACTGCCCAGGAGCCAGCAGTGTGCCCGGGGGGCCAGGAAGGCCAAGGGCATCCTGGCTTGTGTCAGAGGCAGCGTGGCCACAGGGCCAGGGCAGGGATTGTGGCCCTGGGCTGGTCCCTGGGCACCCTGGGCCAGGGCCTCCCCCCTCCCCAGGAAGGATTTCTGCCCCCCAGCCCCTCTCCATCCCCCTGCTGCAGCTGGAGGCCGTTCCCCTGGGCCTGGCCCTCCCTGCCCTGGGCACCAGCCCCTCTCCAGCTCTCCTGGCCTTGTTTGCCTGAACCTTTGGGGTCCTTCCCAGCCAAAACTCAGCACCCCCCAGCAGCTGCTCCAGCGTGGTGGCTCCAAGAAGCGACCCCCAGTCCCTAAAGCTGTTTCTAGAAGCTTCAGGCCGTTTCCAGCTGGGGGTGGGGATGGAACCATCGTCCTGTTTGGGTTTGTAGGAAGAGGGAGAGTTTTTCCTGCAGCCCTGGGACTGAAGAGGTGCTGGGTGCTGCAGCTGGAGTGCTGGGGGCAGCTGTGGGCCCCTGACTCCAAGAAGGCCATGGAGGGCCTGGAGCGTGTCCAGAGAAGGGCAACCAGGCTGGGGAAGGGGCTGGAGAGCAGCAAAGCTTGCGAGGAGCGGCTGAGGGAGCTGGGGGTGTTGAGGCTGGAGAGAAGCAGCCTGAGAGGGGATCTGCTCCCTGGTTCTCCAGAGCTGAAGGGTGGGAGCCAGGGGGCCATGGGCAGCCTCTGCTCAGGGTCTGTGGGGACAGGCCAAGGGGCGCTGGGCTCAAGTTGGAGCCCAGGGAGTTGCGCCCCAATGTGGGGAAGAACTTGTTGCCCAAGGTGAGGGTGAGGGAGCCCTGGGCCAGGCTGCCCAGGGGGGTGTGGAGTCTCCTTCTCTGCAGAGATCCCAGCCCCTGTCCTAGGGACCCTGCTTTGGCAGGGGGTTGCACCCCAGGGGCTCTGGGGGGGCCCTTCCAACCCCTGTATCCTGCAGAGAAGCCGCCTTTTGCTGGTGTTGGAAGGATGAACTTGCATCTGGGAGTATTTTGGGGGGCAGTGTTGGATGTCCATGTCCATGTTGGATGTCCATGTCCATGTTGGATCTCCATGTCCATGTTGGATGTCCATGTCCATGTTGGATGTCCATGTCCATGTTGGATCTCCATGTCCATGTTGGATCTCCATGTCCATAAGGTTTGAGCTGGCTCATGGAGTTGGGCAATTCCCACTTGTTTTGTGTGTGTCAGGCAGGAGTGCAGCTGCCTCCCCCTCCACCCTAGTCCCAGTATGACAGAACTGGTAGGAATGGTGTGCTCCTGTATGGGGTTTAAGGTCTAGACTAAACCCTGTAGTAGGGCAGATCAAAGAAACCCAACTGTGTTGAGTCCAATTCAAGCCAGGTTTCTTCTCTGCATGGGCAGATGGCTCTGGGTAGGGGGGGGGGTCTTCTCCTGGCTCTCAGAGCCAGAAGATCTGCCATCACCTAGGGTGCTGTGAGGCTGCTGTGACCTGAGGGTTGTTTTTCTTTGGTAGGTGGATGGGGAGCTGGAAGCGCTGCTGGAGAACGGGGAGGGTCTCTCTGATAAGAACCAAGTTCTCAGCTTATCCCGCCTGATGGTTCGGATCGAAACCCTGGAGCAGAAGCTCACTTGCCTCAAGCTCATCCAGGTGAGGAGAACCCAGCTGAAGGAGAAGTCCTGGGGCATGTCCAGAGAAAGGCAACCAGGCTGGGGAAGGGGCTGGAGAGCAGCAAAGCTTGTGAGGAGCGGCTGAGGGTGCTGGGGGTGTTGAGGCTGGAGCAGAGGAGGCTGAGGGGGGAGACCTTCCTGCTCTCTCCAGCTCCCTGGCAGGAGGTTGTGGCCAGGGGAAGTTCAGGTTGGGAAAGGAGGAGACATTTCTTCTCCCAAAGAGCGGTTGGGTGTTGGAAGGGGCTGCCCAGGGAGGTGATGGGGTCACCGTCCCTCAGGGTGCTCAAGGAAAGGTTGGGTGAGGGAGTTGGGGAGGTGGGTGAGTGAGTGATGGAGGTGGTAGGGGGATGGTTGGACTGGGTGATCTGGGAGGTCTTCTCCAACCAGAATGACTCCATGATTCTCTGGTTACCACACCAAACCCAGCCTTTACAACCACTTAACGTTGAGTTTGATGTCTGAGGAGCCCAATTCTGGCTTCTGGAAGGGGTTTGGTGGGTAACACAGGCCCCACTGAGCTGTTGGCCACGTCAGCCTCTGGAAATCAGGAGGTGTTCTCCATGGAAGGTCTCTGCTCGTTCCCATGGGCTGTCTCTAACTTTGGCTCCTCCAGAACACTCACTCCCAGTCCTGCCTCAAGTCCTTCCTGGAGTGTCATGGCCTGTCCCTCCTCTGGATTTGGATGACAGAGCTGGGTGATGGGAGAGGAAGCACGGCCAACAACCTGAAGTTGCAGCTGGAGGTCAGTGATGCTCTTGGGTTTGAAGCTAATTAGTGCCACTAATGATTTTCCCTTGGTTTAATTGGCTGTGTGTACTGTGTGCTGGGTGTTGAGGAACTGCAGGAACCCTCCCAGCTTCAGGGGAAGTCCCTAATCAGGGAACCATTGAGTGTGTTGGGTGGGCAGGGACCTTCTGAGGCCACCAAGTCCCATCAAGTGAGCAGGGCCATCTTCACTAGAGCAGGGTGCTCAGAGCCACATCCACCCTGACCTTGAATATCTCCAGGGATGGGGCCTCCCCCACCTCTCTGGGCAACCTGGGGTCTCCTCACCCACCCTGAGAGGGAAGAGCTTCTTCCCCAGGTCTCCTGTGCCCCTGCCCTGCTGGAGTTGAACCCATGGCCCCTGGTCCTGGTGCTCCGTGCCCTGGGGAACAGTTCTTCCCAGCTTCCCTACAGGCACCTCTCAGGGGCTGGAAGGGGCTCTAAGGTCCCCCCGCAGCCTCCTCTGCTCCAGGCTGCCCCAGCCCAGCTCTCCCAGCCTGGCTCCAGAGCAGAGCTGCTCCAGCCTTGTGATCATCCTCATGGTCTCCTCTGGACCTGCTCCAAGAGCTCCATGTCCTTGTCCTGGGGACCCCTGTGCTGGATAAGCTGTGGGGTGCAGAGCTGCCTACTGGAGAAGAATCACAGACTCACAGGGGTTGGATGGGACCCCCAGAGCCCCTGGGGTGCAACCCCCTGCCAAAGCAGGGTCCCTAGGACAGGGGCTGGGATCTCTGCAGAGAAGGAGACTCCACACCCCCCTGGGCAGCCTGGCCCAGGGCTCCCTCACCCTCACCTTGGGCAACAAGTTCTGCCCCACATTGGGGCGCAACTCCCTGGGCTCCAACTTGAGCCCAGCGCCCCTTGTCCTGTCCCCACAGACCCTGAGCAGAGGCTGCCCATGGCCCCCTGGCTCCCACCCTTCAGCTCTGGAGAACCAGGGAGCAGATCCCCTCTCAGGCTGCTTCTCTCCAGGCTCAACAGCCCCAGCTCCCTCAGCCTTTCCTCCCAGGGGAGATGCTCCAGCCCCTTCAGCATCTCCAGAGCCTCCTCTGGACTCTCTCCAGGAGATCCCTGGCTGCTTGAGCCCAGGGAGCCCAGAGCTGGACACAAACCCTGTCATGACTCTGCCCTTTCCAGCAACACTCCCCAAATCAAGCACTATTTGGACTCCCCCATTTGCCTCCTGCCCAAACTCCACCTTCAAGTGTGGGTAACTCAGGTTCCCTGCACAGCAGTTGGGTGGTTGGTGATGGTGGTGGGGGGGGGGTGGTTCCTCCTGTTTATTGTTGATAATCACACCATGGCCAGGAATCCAGGACACTTCCCATGGTGGAGCAGCTTGTGCTGAGTCCCAGGTTCCAAGGGACATCACTGTCCCTGACCCATCATATTGATCCTTCACAGCTGCTTCTCACTGAGGAAAGGGAACTGTCCCAGCTTGGAGATGGCTGGAGAGGGTGGAGGTGGAGAAGGTGGTGGTGGAGAGGGTGATGGTGGAGAGGGTGGAGGTGGAGAGGGTGATGGTGGAGAGGGTGGAGGTGGAGAGGGTGATGGTGGAGAGGGTGATTGTGGAGAGGTTGGAGGTGGAGAGGTTGGAGGTGGAGAGGGTGTAGATGGAGAGGGTGATTGTGGAGAGGGTGATTGTGGAGAGGGTGATTGTGGAGAGGGTGATGGTGGAGAGGGTGATGGTGGAGAGGGTGGAGGTGGAGAGGGTGATGGTGGAGAGGGTGATGGTGGAGAGGGTGATGGTGGAGAGGGTGGAGGTGGAGAGGGTGGAGGTGGAGAGGGTGGAGGTGGAGAGGGTGGAGGTGGAGAGGGTGATGGTGGAGAGTGTGGAGATGGAGAGGGTGGTGGTGGAGAGGGTGATTGTGGAGAGGTTGGAGGTGGAGAGGTTGGAGGTGGAGAGGGTGGAGGTGGAGAGGGTGGAGGTGGAGAGGGTGATGGTGGAGAGGGTGGAGGTGGAGAGGGTGGAGGTGGAGAGGGTGGAGGTGGAGAGGGTGGAGGTGGAGAGGGTGATGGTGGAGAGTGTGGAGATGGAGAGGGTGGTGGTGGAGGGGGTGATGGTGGAGGGGGTGATGGTGGAGGGGGTGATGGTGGAGGGGGTGATGGTGGAGAGGGTGGAGATGGAGAGGGTGGAGATGGAGAGGGTGATTGTGGAGAGGGTGATTGTGGAGAGGGTGATTGTGGAGAGGGTGATTGTGGAGAGGGTGATTGTGGAGAGGGTGATGGTGGAGAGGGTGATGGTGGAGAGTGTGGAGATGGAGAGTGTGGTGGTGGAGAGGGTGGTGGTGGAGAGGGTGATTGTGTATGAGGGTGATTGTGGAGAGGGTGGAGATGGAGAGGGTGATTGTGGAGAGGGTGATTGTGGAGAGGGTGGAGGTGCAGAGGTTGGAGGTGGAGAGGGTGGAGGTGGAGAGGGTGGAGGTGGAGAGGGTGGAGGTGGAGAGGGTGATGGTGGAGAGTGTGGAGATGGAGAGGGTGGAGGTGGAGATGTTGGAGGTTCTCACACCGTGGTCTTTTGTCTTTGCCATCAGATTATGAAGACACTGGAGCTCCTGCCTATCCCCACCAAGAACATGCTGGAGGAGAGCAAAGTGCTTCCCATTATCCAACGCTGGGCTCAGACCAAGACTGCTGTCCCACAGCTCAGTGAAGGAGATGGCTACTCCAGTGAGAACACCTCCAGGGCTCACACACCCCTCAACACCCCGGAGCTTGCCACCAAGCAGGGTGCTGAAGGTGACACTGACACCCCCAAGAAGCTGGTGTTCCGTAGGCTGAAAATTATAAGTGAAAACAGCATGGACAGTGCCATCTCTGACACCACCAGTGAGCTGGAAGGGAAGGAGGGCAAAGAGGACCTGGACCAACTGGAAAGTGCCCCCATGGAGGTGTCAGAGGAGCAGCAGCAGCAGGAGATGAAAGCTGCACCCGGTGATGCTCCGGTGGAGAGCAGCAAACCCCAAGCTGCTGAGCTGGAGGCTGAGCCTGAAGGAGAAGTCAAAGAGAGCAACAGCACGAAGCTGGAAGAGCCCATCATGATGGAAACACCATCTCAGGATGAAGAGGAAGGTGTTTCTGACGTGGAGAGCGAGAGGAGCCAGGAGCAAACGGACAAGATCGTGGATGTGAGCGACCTGGCCACCAGGCTGCTCGACAGCTGGAAGGAGCTCAAGGTAAGCTGGGAGGAGGTGTGGGTCTGCCTCAGGGTGGGGAAGGTCCACAGAGGGACCTGGCCAGGCTGGAGCCATGGGTTGAACCCAGCAGGATGAGGTTGAAGCAGGCCAAGGGCAGAGAGCTGCCCATGGGCCATCCCCACCCCCAGCAGCGCTCCAGGCTGGGGGCAGAGCGGCTGGAGAGCTGCTGGGGAGAAGGAGCTGGGGGTGTTGGGGGCCTGGGACTGCCCAGGAGCCAGCAGTGTGCCCGGGGGGCCAGGAAGGCCAAGGGCATCCTGGCTTGTGTCAGAGGCAGCGTGGCCACAGGGCCAGGGCAGGGATTGTGGCCCTGGGCTGGTCCCTGGGGAGGCTGGAGCTGGAGTGCTGGGGGCAGCTGTGGGCCCCTGACTCCAAGAAGGCCATGGAGGGCCTGGAGCGTGTCCAGAGAAGGGCAACCAGGCTGGGGAAGGGGCTGGAGAGCAGCAAAGCTTGCGAGGAGCGGCTGAGGGAGCTGGGGGTGTTGAGGCTGGAGCAGAGGAGGCTGAGGGGAGCCCTTCTCCCCCCTGCCCTGCCCTGCCCTGCCCTGCCAGGAGGGTGCAGAGAGGTGGGCGCTGGTCTCTTCAGCCAGGGGCCAGGAGCTGGCAGGAGGGGCAATGGGCTCAAGCTGGGCCAGGGCAGGCTCAGCTCAGCTGGGAGGGCCAAGTTCTTCCCTGGCAGAGCTGTGGGGCTGTGGCCCAGGCTGCCATCCCTCTGCAGCTCCTCCATGCCCATGTCCCACCAGGTTGCCCTTTGGTGCTGGGAGGGGAAACTGGGAGCTGGGTGCTCACCCCAGTGCCCCCCGTGTCTCCATCCCCATCTCCTGGCTCTGCCTGGGACCTGAAGCTGCACCAGGGGAAGCTGAGGTTGGACATCAGGAACAATGTCTGTGCTGAGAGGGGGGTCAGACCCTGGCCCAGGCTGCCCAGGGGGTGGGTGAGGCACCATCCCTGGAGGGGTTCAGAAGAAGAGCAGATGTTGTGCTTGGTGACATGGTCTGGGGTTGGACCTGGCAGGGCTGAGCAGATGGTTGGACTCAGGGATCTTGAAGGTCTTTTCCAGCCCAAACCATTAGATGATTTGCAGAATGTTTATTTGTGCCTTAAACCTTAGTGGGAGGAGAGGTGAGACCTCACAACCAACTGGAGATGTTTCTATAGAGAACTTAGTGTGTGATTCCTCCCCACCTTCCCCTCTTTACCAGGTGGATCTGTGACACATCATTAACTAGATTTTAATTTGCAGACTCTTCTAATTAGCCTGGGCCACGGGATTTCCTTCATTGAAGCCACACTGTTGGGTTGAATTTATGGTTGAAGTGAAACCAAACCTTCTTCCATCCATTGCTAAGAGTTAAGCCAAGCTTTAATCCTACTCTGCTCTGGAGATAAGACTTGGGTTGGACTACCCAGATCTGGTCTTGTGTTTGTTCCCATCCCAGGATGATGTTTCACCTTGAAACATCTCATTAAATGTCTTCAGAAGTGCTGAAGAAAACCAGGAAGCTTCCAAAAATGACCAACTTGTCCAAAACCTTGGTCTAAGACCAAAGTTTATCTGACACCAAGGCTCATATTTCCTTTGGAGCTTGGAGAAGCTCAACCTTGGGTTATCTAGAGATCTTTGGTGGAGTCAGGACCTGTCACTGTTGCTGTTTGAGATGTGGCTTCACATCCTACCTGTGTTCTGATCTTCTTACTGATTAACCTCTTGTTGTTCCAAGGATGCTTAGAGCCTGATGGCACCGCTCATTTCTGGTCTGTAGGGATGGAACCCATCCTAGGTTGGATGGGAGTCCATCTCACAAGCCCTAATGTCAGAATCTCAGCAAATCTCACCCCAAAAAAAAGGGCAGAATCATGTCAAAACTCATTTATCTTCTCTAAAGCATCATTGGTGGGGAAACTGTGACCTAGGGATGAATTCTGTCCTGGACTTCTCTCATGGCACTAAGAGTTAACTACTTCTGTCCAACTCTCACCTCTTTAAAACACCAAGTGCCACCATAACCCAGCCTGGAGGTGGCTGATGTCTAAAAGACAAGACTTAAAAAGCTGACAGGCCAATGCTTTAGATGGAAAGACCATGGATGGTCACCTCAAAAAACCCAGTCACACCCCCCAAGTAGCAAGAAAACCCAGGGGTGTTTTCCCAGCCCTGCCCAGCTCTCCCAAAGCTGGTTTCCCCTTGGAGTGGTGGAACATCATTGGATGGGGGTTGGGGTGGGGGAGGGTCTGCAAACCTCATGACTTAAGCTATGTCCTCTCCAGTCTTCCTGATGTGACCCCCTTTGTAATTTCAACCCGTTTCCTCATCTAGCTTCTCAGGGCAGCAAGGAGCTGGCCATGTGTCTCCTTTTCTCAACTCCGGGCTGAAGAAGGGAGAGGACAATAGCGGTGAAGAGCCAGGAAGATGGTTGGGAAGCTGGATGATGCATGAGCAGGTGTGATAGGTGAAAAGAGGAGGACAGAGGTGGTTAACTCATTGATGCCCCGACGTTATTTTGGTGGGTCCATTGCAATGGACGTCGCTCCGGGAAAGTCCCGACATCCTGACATGAAAGGATTAAGTGAGCTCTTCTTTTTCTCTACCTCTACACACAGGATTTGTAAGTCCTTGGCTTACAGAGATCCTCCACTCCCAACTCCTTTAAGCAAGGGAGGGAGCGTGGGCCGTTCTACGTACCCACCACCACCACCACCACCACCACCACCACCACCACACACACTCACACAACGCTCCTCCATGGGGGTAAGTTTTCAGCCTGGGCTTGTGCACGCTGGTCCTGCTCTCTGAGGAAGCAGTGCATCCTTTGCCCCATGCTGAAAACTCCCTCTGGGTGGCAAAGGCTGGATGGTGGACACCTGGAAAAGGGTGCAGGTGATGGTTCAATGTGGGGTTTTCCCAGGCGCCTTAGCACGCTCCAGCTGGAGGATTGAACTCAGGTAAGGCTCTTGTGGGTTGATCCCTACAGCCAAACCCATGATGGAGGCAACTTGTGGGGTGATGGCCAATGATCCTGGGGTTCTACCCTCTTGGCATCAAGGGGAACATGCAGTAGGGTCCAGTTCAGCTAAGGCTGAGGGACAGGAGAACGTTTAGCTTCAAGTGTAGCATTGGTGTTTCAGGGTCATCTCATTGGCTTTACTCATTGTTTACACCAAAGTAGGACCTTTGAGGTTCTACTGCTCTGCTACCCTTCTTGTGATGGCCAGTTACACATCTAAATTCCATCCCATAATGAACTGCCAACCGCCTAATGCCATGTGAACACATCTGGCATGGGAGAGCTGGCTGCTGAGGAGCGTCCCACCATGCTTAACATGGTCTGGGCACTGCTCTGCTGCAGCTGGGATGGAGCTTTTGGCATCTTCCTCCACCCCTGGGTGGGCAGAAGATGGTCTCCCCTTCTGGGGAGGGGACAGGTAGGAGTTGCAGCTGGAAGGTCAATGCCATTATGAGTTGGAGAAGCTCTATTTTTTTTTTTTTTAGAAGAAACTTATGAAAGAGCCAAGTGTCTTGGGTTTAGAAGGTTTGAGTTGGACACTTCCAGCCTCAGAGGTGTTTAGCAGTGACTTGGAGTTCAAGGTGGAGGTGTCACCCCTCCTTAGGCCAAGGTGGGCTTTCTCTTGCAATGCCAACACCCATTCTGTGAGCTTAATTAGCAGCCTTGATAGGGACAGCAGGGCTTGGGTGACCCAAGTGAACTGGACTTTGATCTCCTGAGAGAGTCCTCCAAATCCCATCCAAGGAGCCTTGATAGGACAGCCCTGTGAAGCTGCTCTTGCCTCTCCTCCTCCCAGACAAACCACCCTGGAGCTGACTGGCCCTGGCATACACATCACATGCTTTAATTAGGAGGTTTATAATTTAGGGCAAGAAATAATTGGCCACAGGCTGTTGCTTGTGGTTGGTTGGTTTGGCCTTCAAGCAAAGCTTCTGTGGAATTAGTCCTTTCTCTTGCTTCCCTCCATCCCTTGACATCTGGAGCTTCATGCCCATGGAGAGGAGATGGGGAACTGCAGAATGAAGAGAGGAGAGGAGGGTGGAAAGCAAGGAGGAGCTGATCCAGCTCTGCCTGGTGGAGCATTGGGTAGCAGACGTGGTAGGGGATGGGTTTGGTTGGGTTGATGTTTCTTCAAGCTCTTAGAAGTCCAGAGCAGAGTTAGGGGAGACAACATGGTCTGCAGATCAGCTTGGCTTTGAGTGCCTGAGCCCTGCCAAATGCTGTGAACTCCAGAGGGCTGCAGGTGGCTTTCCAGCTCTATGTCCTGGAGTGGGATTCATCCCCTCAGCCCCAGGAGAAATGTCCTGGATTCCTGGTGAGGCAGGAGAGATTTTGAAGCAGGGGTGTGTGGCTGGGGTGGCACAGGTCACCATCAAAGAGTGGTCACCCCTTCACCCACCAAGACAAGGTGAGCCTCTCCCCCTTCGTGATGGTGCCCTACGCCCATCACAGGATCACAGGGCTTGGAAGGGACCTCAGGAGATCATCAGGTCCCACCCCCTGCCAAAGCAGGGTCCCTAGGACAGGGGCTGGGATCTCTGCAGAGAAGGAGACTCCACACCCCCCTGGGCAGCCTGGCCCAGGGCTCCCTCACCCTCACCTTGGGCAACAAGTTCTTCCCCACATTGGGGCGCAACTCCCTGGGCTCCAACTTGAGCCCATGACCTCTTGGCCACAGACCCTGAGCAGAGGCTGGCTGTTGGCATCCATTGGTCTTCTCCAGTCTAGTCCCCTTAAATCAGAAATAATTAGCAGCTAATGAGAAGATTTCCAGAGAGTTCCACCAAGCACCTTCTTCCTTTCCAACCACTGCATCATTCTGAGCCTTGAGACCCTTCCACACCTCTCCTGCCTCCTCTCCCAAGCCATGGCTGGTCTGTGCCTGCCACCAGCCAACCTCAATCTTGGGGTTTTCTTCTCTTCTTCTGCTTGGACCAGACTCTTATCCCTTTTCTTGTTCCTTAATGAGCAACTCATTAAGGATTGTTCTAGAAGGTGGAGAGAACCACTTGGACTCTGTTAGCGGTGGTTGGGCACGCTCAAAGCTTGGCAGCTTCTGTTTCCAACTAGGCTTTTCTTCAGCCAAGTTCTCCCCAGCTTGGGTTGGGTTTGACCACCATCTGGTTCTCCTGGAGCGGTGTGGACATCCTCCCAACTCTTGTCTCACCACATCTCTCCTGGCTCCATCTGCACCGTGCCCACTCTGGTGGCTCTGCGAGCCCGTTGGGTAGATCCACCAGTGAGGTGTAGCTCGTCCCATGGTTCATATTGAGCCTCTTGGACCTTTGTTAGGGCAATCCCAACTCAGTGGGATGGATCCTGCTGTGGGACTCCCCCATTTTCCCCTTCCAGGGCCTCCTGTTGTTGACCACCGTGTCTTTCAGAGGAAGATGCTTCTCTCCTACCTAAGGAGGACCCAGAAGCTTTCTTGCTCCTTGAACCTTCAACCACCCTTGACCTCAAAGCTTAGACTTGGTTATTTCTCTTGAGTTGCAGCTTTGATGACTACTCTGCTTTTGATGTCTCACTGAACCTAAAATAGAGCATGACAGGAGCAGGCAGTGCCAAATCCACCTACTCAAGGTGGCCCCTGTCCTCCTACTGTCCCCTTCCACCCTTTTTCCTACTAGTTTTGTCCTGCACATCCTGCTCTTCAGTGTGTCAGATCTTTTTAGGAACTGGGGAGGATGGTCTGGCTTAATTCTTCCCTCCACTTGGCTGCTGCATTGTCCTGGAGCTGTCCTGGCTTCTTCATCCAACATAGAATCCCAGACTGGGATGGGTTGGGAGGGACCCTGAGGGTCCCAGAGCTCCAAGCCCCTGCCACAGGCAGGGCCACCAACCTCCAGGCCTGGAGCTACACAAGGTTGGAAGAAGCAGCTGGAGAGATTCCAAAGACACCAGCTTTTCAGTTATAAAACTTTCCAGGGCTGGGGGACACCCTCCAAGACCCCAAAATATCAGGAAGGGCTTTTTCTGTTCCCATAAATTCTGGGTTACTGGTGTGTGGAGTCAGAGAATCCGTCCCTGGGGGTGTTGAAGGCCAGGTTGGCTGGGGCCCTGGGCAACCTTGTGGAGCTCCAGGCCTGGAGGTTGGTGGCTGCCTGTGGCAGGGGGTTGGAGCTCTGGGACCCTTGGGGTCCCTCCCAACCCAGCCCAGGCTGGGATTCTCTGACTCCACACACCAGGAACCCAGAATTGATGGGAGCAGAAAAAGCCCTTCCTGATATTTTGGGGTCTTGGAGGGTGTCCCCCAGCCCTGGAAAGTTTTATAACTGAAAAGCTGGTGTCTTTGGAATCTCTCCAGCTGCTTCTTCCAACCTTGTGGAGCTCCAGGCCTGGAGGTTGGTGGCCCTGCCTGTGGCAGGGGGTTGGAGCTCTGGGACCCTTGGGGCTCCCTCCCAACCCTGACCACTCTATGATCTCCAGAGGTCCTTGCCAACCCCACCAGTCAGGTTCTGCAATCCTTAGCAACCATAAAAAATAAATAAGAACAAATTAAAAAGAGCTTTTTCCCCTTTAAATACCCAACCAGAAGTTGCCTTCACTCCTCCAGGAACAGTTTTGGGCAGGTTCTCCTCCCCTCTTCCTCCTCCACACCCTAAATTAAGGGATATTTTGGTGCCCTAGGGAAAACTCCCCCCACGTTGTTTTGAGGTGTGTGTGGTGTCACATCAAGCATGAAGAATTGACACCATCCAGAAGCTCTGATGGTCGTGGAGTGGGGACTCAGGGAGGTGGCTTCATCAGGGTCCTCAGAGAGAACAGATCTCAGCACTCCACATCAGAGCAGGGTCTCTGGATGGTGCTGGGGATGCCTCTTATGATGAGTGTCTTGTTGTCTTTTGGGGATCCATCAGGGATCCCCTCTTCTGGTTCTCCATACGTGGTTGGTTTGATCTTAATCCCCATTCCCCTGCCAGTATCAGTTGGTTTCAGCTGGAAAATAACTGGTTTCAGCTGGAAAACAACTGGTTTCAGCTGGAAAACAACTGGTTTCAGCTGGAAAATAGCTGGTTTCAGCTGGAAAATAACTGGTTTCAGCTGGAAAATAGCTGGTTTCAGCTGGAAAATAACTGGTTTCAGCTGAAAAATAACTGGTTTCAGCTGGAAAATAACTGGTTTCAGCTGGAAAATAGCTGGTTCATCGTGTTCAACATCAGATGACCAGGTGGGTGCTCTTCTGAACCACTCTGCTGCTTCAGGAGGGGGATGGAAAAGGTCTGGATGTATCACCTGGGTTGGAAGAGACCCTTTAGATCATCAAATCCAACCATAACCTAACCCTGCCCAGTCCACCTCTAGGTCATGTCCATAAGGACTCCCATCTACACACCTTTTAAATCCCTCCATGGATGGTGACTCCACCCCCTGACAACCCTTCCAGTACTAATATCTTCCTGATACCCAACCTAAAGCTCTCCTGGGGCAATTTGAAGCCATTAATTGGAATGAAAACCCCCTCTGGACACTCAAGGAGCTGTAGGATCCTTAGCCCCACCCATGAGATGTCCTCAACGCTTGGAGTGTCACAGTATGGTGATTAAAAACCCAACCCAAACCCGTGGTGGCACCAGTAAAACCTCATGTTGGGACCTGTGGTGCCACATGGCTGAATGTGCCATCAGAAGAACTCTTGCTGTCTAATCCATTGGCATTGAAGAAGGATGCTCTGCTAAGCTTTAGCAGACCAGGACCTGGTAGGACTTCTAAGCTCCCTTCCCAAGTCCTGTCCCATTTTATTAAGTTAATAGAATGATTTTAATTAATTATTCCCACTCAGGTGGCTTTTGGGCTTCAACACCATGTCCTACCTTGACAGAAGAACCATGGGGGGGGGGGTTTGGAAGATGTGGCTTAGGATGAGGAGCTGTGCTAGAAGGTCAAAAATGCTATGAGGGATGATTGGCATCCTGAGTGTGGTTTAACGTGGGATGGGGCATGAAGAGGACCAAAAACCAGGCTGGAGCCTGGTGGCACAGCAGGAGCTGGCTTTGAGGGTCTTTGATATGCAGAGGTGTGCTGGGTGTGCATCATAACCTGCTTTGCTTTGAGCTTTTGGTGCCCACATGGTGTTAAGAGCATGTGGTGTGGTGGCTGAGGTCTCAACAGGTCTTCTTCCCTGCCCTGGTCCTTGTGGTTCTGCTGCCCCATGGCCCAGGGGAAGGTTCTCCAGGTTGGCATGGCTTGTGTTGAGCTGGGTGTGCAGGGACAGTACACCTGGGCTGCCCCATGTGTCCTGCATGGGGAAGGGACTTTAAAAATCATCTAGTCCAACCCTCCTGCCATGGTTAAGGACATCTTCAACCAGGCCAGGTCACTCAGAGCCACATCCAAGCCAGTCTTGAATGTCTCCAGGGATGGGGACATCCTCCCCCCACCTCTCTGGGCAACCTGGGCCAGGGTCTCCTCACCCACCCACGACCCTGAGAGGGAAGAGCTTCTTCCCCAGGTCTCCTGTGCCCCTGCCCTGCTGGAGTTGAACCCATGGCCCCTGGTCCTGGCGCTCCGTGCCCTGGGGAACAGTTCTTCCCAGCTTCCCTACAGGCACCTCTCAGGGGCTGGAAGGGGCTCTAAGGTCCCCCCGCAGCCTCCTCTGCTCCAGGCTGCCCCAGCCCAGCTCTCCCAGCCTGGCTCCAGAGCAGAGCTGCTCCAGCCCCAGCATCATCTCTGGGGCCTCCTTGGGACTTGCTCCAAGAGCTCCATGTCCTTGTCCTGGGGACCCCTGTGCTGGATAAGCTGTGGGGTGCAGAGCTGCCTACTGGAGAAGAATCACAGACTCACAGGGGTTGGATGGGACCCCCAGAGCCCCTGGGGTGCAACCCCCTGCCAAAGCAGGGTCCCTGGGACAGGGGCTGGGATCTCTGCAGAGAAGGAGACTCCACACCCCCCTGGGCAGCCTGGCCCAGGGCTCCCTCACCCTCACCTTGGGCAACAAGTTCTTCCCCACATTGGGGCGCAACTCCCTGGGCTCCAACTTGAGCCCATCACCCCTTGGCCTGTCCCCACAGACCCTGAGCAGAGGCTGCCCATGGCCCCCTGGCTCCCAGCCTTCAGCTCTGGAGAACCAGGGAGCAGATCCCCTCTCAGGCTGCTTCTCTCCAGGCTCAACAGCCCCAGCTCCCTCAGCCTTTCCTCCCAGGGGAGATGCTCCAGCCCCTTCAGCATCTCCAGAGCCTCCTCTGGACTCTCTCCAGGAGATCCCTGGCTGCTTGAGCCCAGGGAGCCCAGAGCTGGACACAACACTCCAGCTGGGGCCTGAGCAGGGCAGAGCAGAGGGGGAGGATCCCCTCCTGTCCCCTGCTGCCCACACTCCTCCTGATGCCCCCAGGATCCCAGTGTCTCTCTCAGCCCCAGGACACACTGCTGGCTCATGGCCACCCTGTCCCCCACCAGCACCCCCAGGTCCTTCTCCACAGAGCTCCTCTCCAGCAGCTCCCCCCAGCCTGGCCTGATCCCAGCAGTTCTTCCTTCCCAGGGGCCAGACTCTCCCCTTGCTCTTGTTGAGCCTCCTCTGGTGTCTCCCAGCCCAGCTCTCCAGCCTGGCCAGGTCTCTCTGGGGGGCAGCGCAGTGTCCTGTGTGTCACCCACTCCTCCCAGCTCTGGAGCATCAGACACTGGCTGAGGGTGGGTGCTGTCCCCTCACCAAGGGCTCAATGAAGATGTTCAACAGGACTGGACCCAGCCCTGAGCTTGGGGGACACCACAAGCCCCAGGCCTCCAGCCAGACTCTGCTCCACTGCTCAGCACCCTCTGAGCTGGGTCCCACAGCCAGTTCTCCCCCCACCTCCCTGTCCTCTCACCCATCCCATGCTCTCTCAGCTTTGCTCTCAGGATGCCGTGTCAGAAGCCTTGCTGGAGTCAAGGGAGATGCCATCCTCTGCTCTCCTCCACCCACCCAGCCAGGGATGAGACCACAGAAGGCTGTGAGATCAGTGGAGCAGGATCTCCCCTTGGTGACTCCACGCTGACTCCTTCTCATGACCTTCTTCTCTTCCAACTGAGCTCATAGAAGGTTATGAGACTGGTCAAGCAGGATCTCCCCTTGGTGAATCCATGCTGACTCCTCCTCATGACCTTCTTCTCTTCCCATTGCTTGGAGATGGCATCCAGACCAAGCTGTTCCATCACCTTTCCAGGGACAGAAGTGAGGCTGGCTGGCCTGTAGTTGCTAGGATCTTCCTTCTTGCCCTTTTTAAAGACCAGGGTGAAGGGGTGGTGGGTGTTGGTAGCTGATCTCAGCAGCCTTCAGCCTATGACACCATAGGTCACCCAGGTCATCTTCCCATTGTCTAATGACACCTGGGTGACCTTAGACACCCCAATGAGCCAGATCTCAGTGGGGATCTGACACCATGGGTGACCTTAGACCCCCCAGTGAGCCAGATCTCAGTGGGGATCTGACACCACAGGTGTCATTGGAGGATGGGAAGATGACCTGGGTGACCTTAGACACCCCAGTGAGCCAGATCTCAGTGGGGATCTGACACCACAGGTGTCATTAGACAATGGGAAGAGGATCTGGGTGACCTTAGACACCTCAGTGAACCAGATCTCAGTGGGGATCTGACACCATGGGTGACCTTAGACACCACAATGAGCCAGATCTCAGTGGGGATCTGACACCACAGGTGTCATTGGAGGATGGGAAGATGACCTGGGTGACCTTAGACACCTCAATGAGCCAGATCTCAGTGGGATCTTGACACCACAGGTGTCATTAGACAATGGGAAGGTGATCTGGGTGACCTTAGACACCACAATGAGGCAGATCTCAGTGGGGATCTGACACCACAGGTGTCATTAGACAATGGGAAGGTGATCTGGGTGACCTTAGACACCACAATGAGGCAGATCTCAGTGGGGATCTTGACACCATGGGTGACCTTAGACACCACAATGAGCCAGATCTCAGTGGGGATCTGACACCACAGGTGTCATTAGACAATGGGAAGAGGATCTGGGTGACCTTAGACACCTCAGTGAACCAGATCTCAGTGGGGATCTTGACACCATAGGTGTCATTAGACAATGGGAAGAGGATCTGGGTGACCTTAGACACCCCAGTGAGCCAGATCTCAGTGGGGATCTGACACCATAGGTGTCATTAGAGGATAGGAAGATGACCTGGGTGACCTTAGACACCCCAATGAGCCAGATCTCAGTGGTGATAGGTGTCATTAGACAATGGGAAGATGACCTGGGGGACCTTAGACACCCCAATGAGCCAGATCTCAGTGGGGATCTGTCCTGGCTGTGGGGTCACTGTGGACACAACAGTCTTGACCCAAAACTTTCCTTCTGGAGCTTCCCCAACCCCCTTTTTAAAAAAAATTTTGGTGGTTTCTTTTGAAATTAGGGTTCAATCATTAATTAATTAGCACCCTGATGTGGTTGTTGGGGTTGTTCTTCTAAGTAGGTGGATCTCTGACCCTGCTTGTGGCTTCCTTGGCAGGAGGTGTACCGGATCCCGAAGAAGAGTCAAGCGGAGAAGGAGAACAACGGTACGTACCCCTGTTTGTCTGCTGTGCTCCTACAGACCTGCTTCATCTTCCTGCTCTTGGGATGTCAGGAGATGTTCCACCTTCATAGCTTGGTGTTCCTGCTCCTTGAAGGTGATTGAAGCAGAGGGTGGTGGGAAATGTAGCCCTGAGGCTGGTGTGGGGCTACCTATAACTTACTGTGGAATCCCAGGCTGTGTTGGGTGGGGAAGGGACCTTTTGAGGCCATCTAGTCCCACCCCTGCAGTGAGCAAGGATGCCTAGAGCCCCATCCACCTTGACCTTGAATATCTCCAGGGATGAGGCCTCCCCCACCTCTCTGGGCAACCTGGGCCAGGGTCTCAGCACCCACCCACCCACCCTCAGAGGGAAGAGCTTCTTCCTCAGTTCTCCTTTGAGCCTGCCCTGCTGGAGTTGAACCCACCACCCTATGTCCTGTCTCATCCCCACTCCTTGAGATGCAGCCCAGGATGTAGTTGACCTTCTGGGCTGCAGATACACAGAACTTGTTGGAGTGAAGACTCTGGTGACCACCAGAAGCTGCTCAAACTGTTGGAGGAGACACTAGATGATAAAAACTTCTCTCCTCTTCACCCATTTCCCCCAACAGCTGACCGTGGGAGAGAGACAACCCACAGGGATCAGACTCCTACTCCAAAGAACCCCATCCTGAGCAGAGAGAGGGATCCTGAGAGGCAGAGCCAGAGTAAAGAGAAGAAGAGACGGAGAGACTCGTTGTCCCCTCCGGCCTCGGCGTACGAGCGAGGAACCAAGAGGCCAGAGGACAGGCAAGTTGTGTGGGAGCAATGGTGGTAGGGCTGAAGATCTGACTGCTGGGCTGGGAGGTGTACCATCTGTGATAATCCTGGGGAAAATAGTCCTGGTGGGCTTGGAGAACCTCCAGGGATGGAGAAGGAAGTTTTCCCTTGAAGAAACCCCATGGTGTGTGGTGAGACACATTTCTGGGACAGATTTGGGTGGCTTCCTAGTTGTAAGTGGTATCTCCTCTCAGATAAGCCATACATTCATTGAGGATACTCATGAGGAGAAGGATTTGGGGGTGCTGGGAGATGAGAAACCCAACCTGAGTTGGCCATGGAGAAGATCTGAGGGCTGGAGCCCCTCTGCTCCGGAGCCAGGCTGGGAGAGCTGGGCTGGCTCAGCCCAGAGAAGAGAAGGCTGCTTGTGGGGAGAGGTCCCAGCCCCTTCCCGTCCCTGGAGGGGCTCCAGGAGAGCTGGAGAGGGGCTGGTGCCCAGGGCAGGGAGGGCCAGGCCCAGGGGAACGGCCTTCAGCTGCAGGAGGGGGATGGAGAGGGGCTGGGGGGCAGAAATCCTTCCTGGGGAGGGGGGAGGCCCTGGCCCAGGGTGCCCAAAGAAGCTGGGGCTGCCCTGGGATCCCTGGCAGGGCTCAAGGCCAGGTTGGATGGGGCTTGGGGCACCCTGGGCTGGGGAGGTGTCCCTTCCCATGGCACTGGAGGATCTGAGAGCTCTGCCCACCCACACCAGTCTGGAGGTCAGTGATTCATTTCCAGATAACCTCCACCTTCATCCTCAGGCAGGTTTTGGGAGTTAGATGGGTGATGAGGGAAGCTCTGTCCCCCTCTCATGAAGAAACCAGGTCTGTAGACCTCCTAATACTATGAGATCTTCCAAGTCCTTCAAAATCCAATTCCTCCATCTACATCTCCTGTCCCCAGTGCATTTGGGGATTATTCTGAACTTAAACATTGAGCAAGCCCCTTCCTGTGCAAGAGGAACCAACACCCAAGCCAAACACTCTTCCTAACACTAAACAACTGCCTTGACCAAGTGAATACCCCCCCAAAATTTCCTTGTTGAACACAAGGAAAGAGATCCAGGTAGGTATGACCCCACCAAGCCATGTCTCCTGCCTTTCCCTGGGCTACCTTGGTGGAGAAGCCATCTCTGAAGTCCAAAAGACCTTGCAGTGATTTTGCTTTGTGTTTCTGAAGCTCCATATCCCTATGGATTCCCACCTACCCTGTGTATGTTTTGCAAGTGGTGGACTTCAAATTTACTTAGCTCTTCTTAACAAGGAGTTTGAAACACTGGTCACCTAGTGACACAGGGCATGGAGTCTCTAAGCTCCAGTGAAAGTACAATGGACTTTAAATTGCAGCAGGTGGAGATGCTGAGGATAAAGCAGAAAAGAAAAGCAACATGGACTTGTGTTGTACTAGTGAGAGTTGTGCCCTTCCAGGTGAAGTATTTCTGCTGACCAGGGCTGGGGGTGAGGGGGTTCAGAAGAGTAAACATAAGGACTACATAACTGAAATGTAGAAGCCTTTGGTCTTGATGAGTTGGCCAAGTGTAGAGGTCTTTGGTCTTGATGAGTTGGCCAAGTGTTGAGGTCTTTGGTCTTGATGAGTTGGCCGAGTGTTGAGGTCTTTGGTCTTGATGAATTGGCCAGATGGAGAGGTCTGAGGTCTTCATGAGTTGGTTAAATGTAAAGGTTGTTTGTTTTGGTGAGTTGGCCAGATGTAGAGGTCTTTGGTCTTGGTCAGAGGTCTTTAGTCTTGATGAGTTGGCCAAATGTTGAGGTCTTTGGTCTTGATAAGTTGGCCAAGTGTAGAGGTCTTTGGTCGTGGTGAGCTGGCCAGATGTAGAGGTCTTTAGTCTTGGTCAGAGGTCTTTAGTCTTGATGAGTTGGCCAAATGTTGAGGTCTTTGGTCTTGATGAATTAGGCAGATGTAGAGGTCTTCAGTCTTCATGAGTTGGCTAATGTAGAGGTTGGTCTTGATGAGTTGGCCAAGTGTAGAGGTTTTTGGTCTTGATGAGTTGGCCAAGTGTAGGGATCTTTGGTCTTGATGAGTTGGCCAAATGTTGAGGTCTTTGGTCTTGATGAATTGGCCAGATGTAGAGGTCTTCAGTCTTCATGAGTTGGTTAATGTAGAGGTCTTTGGTCTTGATGAGTTGGCCAAGTGTTGAGGTTGTTGGTCTTGATGAGTTGGCCAAATATTGAGGTCTTTGGTCTTGATAAGTTGGCCAAGTGTAGAGGTCTTTGGTCATGGTGAGCTGGCCAGATGTAGAGGTCTTTAGTCTTGGTCAGAGGTCTTTAGTCTTGATGAGTTGGCCAAGTGTAGAGGTCTTTGGTCTTGGTGAGTTGGCCAAATGTAGAGGTCTTCAGACTTCATGATTTGGTTAAATGTAGAGGTTGTTGGTTTTGGTGAGTTGGCCAAGTGTTGAGGTTGTTGGTCTTGATGAGTTGGCCAAGTGTAGGGATCTTTGGTCTTGATGAGTTGGCCAAATGTTGAGGTCTTTGGTCTTGATGAATTGGCCAGATGTAGAAGTCTTCAGTCTTCATGAGTTGGTTAAATGTAAAGGTTGTTGGTCTTGGTGAGCTGGCCAGATGTAGAGGTCTTTGTTCTTGGTCAGAGGTCTTTAGTCTTGATGAGTTGGCCAAATGTTGAGGTCTTTGGTCTTGATGAATTGGCCAGATGTAGAGGTCTTCAGTCTTGATGAGTTGGCCAAGTGTTGAGGTTGTTGGTCTTGATAAGTTGGCCAAGTGTAGAGGTCTTTGGTCTTGATGAATTGGCCAGATGTAGAAGTCTTCAGTCTTCATGAGTTGGTTAAATGTAAAGGTTGTTGGTCTTGGTGAGTTGGCCAGATGTAGAGGTCTTTGTTCTTGGTCAGAGGTCTTTAGTCTTGATGAGTTGGCCAAATGTTGAGGTCTTTGGTCTTGATGAATTAGGCAGATGTAGAGGTCTTCAGTCTTCATGAGTTGGCTAATGTAGAGGTTGGTCTTGATGAGTTGGCCAAGTGTAGAGGTCTTTGGTCTTGATGAGTTGGCCAAGTGTAGAGGTTTTTGGTCTTCATGAGTTGGCCAGATGTAGAGGTCTTTGGTCTTGATGAATTGGCCAGATGTAGAGGTCTTCAGTCTTCATGAGATGGTTAATGTAGAGGTTGTTGGTCATGCTGGGTTGGCCAAAAGTAGAGGTCTTTGGTCTTGATAAGTTGGCCAAGTGTAGAGGTCTTTGGTCTTGGTGACTTGGCCAGATGTAGAGGTCTTTTGGTCTTGATGAGTTGGCCAAGTGTTGAGGTTGTTGATCTTGTTGAGTTGGCCAAAAGTAGAGGTCTTTGGTCTTGATGAGTTGGCCAAGAGTAGAGGGTTTTGGTTTGATGAGTTGGCCAAGAGTAGAGGGTTTTGGTTTGATGAGTTGGCCAAGTGTAGGGATCTTTGGCCTTGGTGAGTTGGCCAATTCTAGAGGTTGTTGGTTTTGGTGAGTTGGCCAAAAGTAGAGATCTTCAGTCTTAGTGAGTTGGCCAAGTGTAGAGGTCTTTGGTCTTGATGAGTTGGCCAAGAGTAGAGGTTCGTGGTTTGATGAGTTGGCCAGATGTAGAGGTCTTCAGTCTTGGTGAGTTGGCCAATTTTAGAGGTCTTGGTCCTGTTGAGTTGGCCATAAGTAGAGGTTTTTTTGGTTTGATGAGCTGGCCAGTTGGAGAGGTCTTTGGTCATGGTGAGTTGGTGGCCAGCTGAAGGAACGAGCAAGAATTCATGAACAGCTCTCCCAGCTCTAAGTGCCATGACCCCAACAGCCCCCAAAGCTCCTTCTCCTGTAGAGTCAAACCATCTCCACCCTTCCCAGTGGCCAGAGGAACCACAGAGATGATGGTGGTGCCAGTGCTGCTCCATTTCCTTCCCTTGAAAGTTCCTCCTTAATTCAAAGAAGGAAAATATTCCACATCTCATGTTTCTGGGACACTTGAGATCACGTCAAAGGCAACGAGGCTCCAAGGAATTTCCTCTGAAGACCTCAGGTTTCCATTGTCTCTCCTAAATTGGATCTAAAGCCGCTTTGTAATTAGGGGACAATTAGTGGTGAGTCAGCCAGACGAGGAAATTCTTCTCCTTGTATCTTGAGCTGCCCTGGGAAAGTTTCAAACATCTGGATTAAGGGGAAAAACAGAAGGAAAAGGCATAAATCTCTTAATAGTGTAATGTAAATCTGGAGTAATTAGGGGGATGGAAGTAATTAGGAGGCTGGAGGGTAATTAGGAGGCTGGAGGGTAATTAGGAGGCTGGAGGTAATTAGGAGGCTGGAGGTAATTAGGATGGAAACATCACTGAGGGTTGGGGAGTGGAAGAGGAGCTGAGTAACGGTGGTTGTGTTGAGAGACAAGAGGAAGGATGGAGTGAATAGCTTAATTAGTGTGTTAATTGAAAGGAAATAAGGTCTGTTGTGGGGGAGGAGTTGCTCTTGCTCTTCTACATCCTTATCTCTGAGTGGCTGGGAGAAGGACTGATGGGTTGAAGCCCAGCAGGAGGAGGTTGAAGCAGGCCAAGGGCAGAGAGCTGCCCATGGGCCATCCCCACCCCCAGCAGCGCTCCAGGCTGGGGGCAGAGCGGCTGGAGAGCTGCTGGGGAGAAGGACCTGGGGGTGTTGGGGGCCTGGGACTGCCCAGGAGCCAGCAGTGTGCCCGGGGGGCCAGGAAGGCCAAGGGCATCCTGGCTTGTGTCAGAGGCAGCGTGGCCACAGGGCCAGGGCAGGGGTTGTGGCCCTGGGCTGGGCACTGGGCACCCTGGGCCAGGGCCTTCCCCCTCCCCAGGAAGGATTTCTGCCCCCCAGCCCCTCTCCATCCCCCTGCTGCAGCTGGAGGCCGTTCCCCTGGGCCTGGCCCTCCCTGCCCTGGGCACCAGCCCCTCTCCAGCTCTCCTGGCCTTGTTTGCCTGAACCTTTGGAGTCCTTCCCAGCCAAAACTCAGCACCCCCCAGCAGCTGCTCCAGCGTGGTGGCTCCAAGAAGCGACCCCCAGTCCCTAGAGCTGTTTCTAGAAGCTTCAGGCCGTTTCCAGCTGGGGGTGGGGATGGAACCATCGTCCTGTTTGGGTTTGTAGGAAGAGGGAGAGTTTTTCCTGCAGACCTGGGACTGAAGAGGTGCTGGGTGCTGCAGCTGGAGTGCTGGGGGCAGCTGTGGGCCCCTGACTCCAAGAAGGCCATGGAGGGCCTGGAGCGTGTCCAGAGAAGGGCAACCAGGCTGGGGAAGGGGCTGGAGAGCAGCAAAGCTTGCGAGGAGCGGCTGAGGGAGCTGGGGGTGTTGAGGCTGGAGCAGAGGAGGCTGAGGGGAGCCCTTCTCCCCCCTGCCCTGCCCTGCCCTGCCCTGCCAGGAGGGTGCAGAGAGGTGGGTGCTGGTCTCTTCAGCCAGGGGCCAGGAGCTGGCAGGAGGGGCAATGGGCTCAAGCTGGGCCAGGGCAGGCTCAGCTCAGCTGGGAGGGCCAAGTTCTTCCCTGGCAGAGCTGTGGGGCTGTGGCACAGGGGCCTGGAACAGGGTCAGGGCCTGGGATGGGCCTAGAACAGGGTCAGGGCCTGAGACAGGGTCAGGGCCTGGGATGGGCCTGGAATAGGGGCCTAGAACAGGGTCAGGGCCTGGCCCAGGCTGCCCAGGGAGGGGGCTGAGTCCCCAGCCCTGGGGGTGTTGAACAGAGGGGAGATGAGGTGCTCAGGGATCTGGGGCAGCACAGGACAGGGATGGTTGGACTCCATGGGCTTCAAGGGCTTTTCCAACCTGGTGACTCTGGGATCCTGTGACTGGGATGCCAGCATCCTTCTCTACAGATGCTCCCCACCCCCTGCTCCAACTGCCCCCTCTTTGCTACAGGAAAGATTGAGTGCAATAAATGGGGAAAGGGGCAAACACACAAGGTCATCGTTGGCTTCCTCCACACCAAACCCTTGGTTCTCTTCTCCCCACCCCATCACGCTGCTTGCCTCTTGTGTAAACCCTCCAGGAAAGACCTTTCATTCCTGAAATTGAGCTCTTTACTTCCACATGGATCCTATTAACCCATCCTGGCTCTGGGAACGCCGTGAGGGAAGGAAGAAACATCTGAAGAGGCTGGGTTGGTAGCAATATGCTCTTGATATGTAGATGGGAGGCAGGAACATGGAGCAAGTATCTAGAGAACATACTGGGTGTGTTGTAGAATCAGAGAATCCCAGCCTGGGCTGGGTTGGGAGGGAGCCCGAGGGTCCCAGAGCTCCAACCCCCTGCCACAGGCTGGGCCACCAACCTCCAGGCCTGGAGCTCCACAAGGTTGCCCAGGGCCCCAGCCAACCTGGCCTTCAACACCCCCAGGGACGGGGCACCCACCCCCTCTCTGGGCAGCCCCTGCCAGCCCCTCCCCACTCTCTCTGCACAGAACTTCCCCCCAAGGTCTCCTCTCCCCCTTCCCTCCTCCAGCTTCACTCCAGCCCCCTTGTCCTGCCAGGCTCTGCCCTTCCCAAGAGCTGATTCCCCTCCTGTTCCTCGGGTCCCTTCAGGGACGGGCAGGCTGCAATGAGGTCCCCCCCAGAAGCAGCCTTCTCTTCTCCAGGCTGAGCCAGCCCAGCTCCCTCAGCCTCTCTCCGTAGGGGAGCTGCTCCAGCCCTCTCAGCATCTCCGGGGCTCCTCTGAGCCCTCTCCAACAGCCCCACATCTTCCTTGTGTTGGGGCCCCAGCTCTGGGCACAGGACTCCAGCTGGGGCCAGCAGAGAGGGACAATCCCCTCCCTGGCCCTGCTGCCCCCCCTCTGCTGATGGAGCCCAGGATCCCATCTCCCTTCCCAGCTGCAGGAGCCACTGCTGGCTCAGGTTGAGTCTCTCCCCCACCATGACCCCCAGGTCCTTCTCCTCAGGGCTGCTCTCCAGGAGCTCCTCTCCCAGTCTCTATCTATGGCTGGTTTTCCTCCAGCCCAAGCCCAACACCTGCAATCCTCAGTGAACCCTCTCCTCTCCCAACACCATCCCCCTTGAAAGGAACTTGATAAATCAAAGGGAAAACCCCAAATTTCAAGGAGCAGAGATTTAAATAAAACAAAATCCCGCCCCCCCCCATTCCCAACTCAACCACTGCAGGTTCCACTTCAGCCCCAGGGAGCTCCTGGGGCTCCTCAGGCTGGCAGAGAAGCCACCCAGACCTGATTCAAGAGGTGTTATGGAAAACTTAGAGCTCTGTATCTGTTCTCAGCAGCTGGAGAAGAAATAGAGGGTTTAAAATTAAAAAAGGTGGGAGGTAAAATATCTCTGGGCCAACTGGGAGAGCCCTGAGGCTGGTGGAACCTGTGTAGATCCTTCTTCAGAGAGGTTGAAGAACCTTCTCAGGACAGCTCAACCCAACAGTGATTGAACCCTAAAGAGAAAAGGGGGAGGAAATAAAGAGGGGAAAGGATGGGGGTTGGAACTGATTTGGTGTGGAACTGGCTCCTCCTGCAAGGGAAAAAGGGGGTTGGAGGAAAGAGATGTTGGCAAGGAACATGTGAGGAACCACAGGGTGAGGTTTTGGGGAGGGTTGTTTGGGTTTTTTTTTGGCCCAAGCTTCAAAGTGAATTCTTTTACTGTCTGGGTCTTAATAATATTGTGATTTAGATAAGCAGAGAGGGACAATCCCCTCCCTGTCCCTGCTGCCACCCCTCTTCTTCATTGGTCCTGCTTTGGATGACAGAGGGTCTCCAAACCAAAGGCACAGCTCAAACCACATCATCTTCACCCCTAAAGACCAGGGGCAGCTCAGGGATGAGGAAAGCCCCCCCATCTTCCTTGCCTAAGGATCCCCACCACGCCAGACCTACAGACAGCATGGATCCACAGAGCTGGAGAAGAACAAGGGAATGTTCTCAGAAGCCTCTGCTTCTGTTTGGAGTTAGGTCACTTCCTAGACCACAGATCCAGCTTAACTAAACCTAACGATGTGCAGAGAGGTTTTTCCTTCCTTCTTTTCATTAAAGAGTTTTCATCCTGAGACACGCAGCAGCTGGAGGGATTTTTCCAAGAAGGGGGAGGAGAAGGGGGAGGGAGGAAGCTTAAAGAACCTTGAGCAGACCTCAACCGTGGAGAACTTTCTGATCAAAGGTGGATATTTTGGGAAAATCCAGGGATTTAAAGGAAAAACAGGCTGCAGATGTAGTCTGATGGATCCTACAAGGTCAGGTTGGGTCCTGGGCAACCTTGTGGAGCTCTAGGCCTGGAGGTTGGTGGCCCTGCCTGTGGCAGGGGGTTGGAGCTCTGGGACCCTTGGGCTCCCTCCCAACCCAGCCCAGGCTGGGATTCTCTGACTCCACACACCAGGAACCCAGAATTGATGGGAGCAGAAAAAGCCCTTCCTGATATTTTGGGGTCTTGGAGGGTGTCCCCCAGCCCTGGAAAGTTTTATAACTGAAAAGCTGGTGTCTTTGGAATCTCTCCAGCTGCTTCTTCCAACCTTGTGGAGCTCCAGGCCTGGAGGTTGGTGGCCCTGCCTGTGGCAGGGGGTTGGAGCTCTTGGGAGCCCAGTCTGGGATTCTATGATTGATGCTGCTGTTGGGGACATTTGTCATTGTCCCCCACCCAGGTCTACATGTTGTCCTTGTTGGTCCCTGAGGTCTCACAAAGCCTTTTCCTCTCTCTCTCCCTCCCAGGTATGACACACCAGCATCTTCAAAGAAGAAGGTCCGCCTGAAGGACCGCAACAAGCTGTCCACAGAAGAGCGCAGGAAGCTGTTCGAGCAGGAGGTCGCCCAACGAGAAGCCCAGAAGCAACAACAGCAACTCCAAAACCTTGGCATGACCTCCCCCTTGCCCTATGACTCCATGGGCTACGGCACACCCCACCACAGCTTCATTGGCTACCCTCCTGGTTACCCCATGCAAGCCTACGTAGATCCCAGCAACCCCAACGCTGGGAAGGTTCTTCTACCCACACCCACCATGGATTCCATGTGCTCCCCAGCAGCCTATGAGCACCCTCAGACTTTGGTTGGACACACTGTAGAACAACCCCTCGCTACTCCACAGCCTGTACCAGTAGTCCAACATGTAGCAACCACCATGGAAGTCACAACCCCGCAGTATGTAGCACAAAGCGACGCCGTTGTCCATCAAGAACCCAACGTGGCCGTTCTTCCAGTGGCTGCTCCAGGACCTGTGCAGAGCCAGAGTTATGGGGTCTGGGATTCCAGCCAGCAGACTGTAGCTGTCCAACAGCAGTACTCACCAGCCCAGTCCCAACCAGCCATCTATTACCAAGGACAGACCTGTCAGACTGTTTATGGTGTGACATCCCCCTACTCGCAGACCACCCCACCGATTGTACAGGTAATGTCCACTTTGGAGAAGGCACCAAGGCAGATGACCCCCAGAAGAAGGGTGCTTGGTGTGTGGTTGGGAAACACTCTTCATGTCCTCACTCTTTACTAGGTCTCTTAATCCTAGAGCATCCTACTAGGTAGTAACTTCTGGTAGCTTCCACCCTGAAGCTACCAGAGATGATGAGGTGGGGTGTGTTCCGTGGACACATGGTGGAAGCATGCTGAGGTGGGGTGTGTTCCATGGACAGACACCACCTTGGGGGGTTCTATCCTGTTATGTTGGGGTGGGGGTGGGGGTTTTGGGGGGATCCTTGGTTCTGGTGAAGGAATGTTTCTGGGTAAGAACTTCCCTGGTCATTGAAGGAAGCAGCAAAACCTGGAGGTGTGAGCTCACCTTCTGTTGACTTTTGGAAGGGGTGTCTGGAGTTACCAGCTCTTGTATGACTTGAACCAACCAACCAAACCCAACAGACCAACCTTCTTTAGCAGCTTTCTCTGATTTACTCATCCTCTTCCATCAGGCTCAGCCTGGAGCTCCTAATGACCTTGCTGAAGTGCCTTCTCCTTGTGCCTTCACTAACGAGGTGTTTGACACCTCACTCATGCCTGGTGCTTCCTAAAAGCAAGGTGGAGACAATCGTCCAACTCCTAGGATAGCAAATAAGCCAACCCTACATGAAATCCTCCCCTTGAACCCCACCACAGTCCCTGGTGGGCTTCCCTTCCACCTCAGTCCCTGGTGGGCTTCCCTTCCACCTCAGTCCCTTATGGGCTCCCCTTCCACCTCAGTCCCTGGTGGGCTTCCCTTCCACCTCAGTCCCTGGTGGGCTTCCACCTCAGTCCCTGATGGGCTCCCCTTCCACCTCAGTCTCTGGTGGGCTCCCCTTCCACCTCAGTCCCTGGTGGGCTTCCCTTCCACCTCAGTCCCTGGTGGGCTCCCCTTCCACCTCAGTCTCTGGTGGGCTCCCCTTCCACCTCAGTCTCTGGTGGGCTCCCCTTCCACCTCAGTCCCTGGTGGGCTTCCCTTCCACCTCAGTCCCTGGTGGGCTTCCACCTTAGTCCCTGATGGGCTTCCCTTCCACCTCAGTCCCTGATGGGCTCCCCTTCCACCTCAGTCCCTGGTGGGCTTCCCTTCCACCTCAGTCCCTGGTGGGCTTCCCTTCCACCTCAGTCCCTGGTGGGCTCCCCTTCCACCTCAGTCTCTCGTGGGCTTCCACCTCAGTCCCTGGTGGGCCTCCCTTCCACCTCAGTCTCTGGTGGGCCTCCCTTCCACCTCAGTCCCTGGTGGGCTTCCCTTCCACCTCAGTCTCTGGTGGGCTTCCACCTCAGTCCCTGGTGGGCTTCCCTTCCACCTCAGTCTCTGGTGGGCTTCCACCTCAGTCCCTGGTGGGCTTCCACCTCAGTCCCTGGTGGGCTTCCCTTCCACCTCAGTCCCTAATGAGCTTCCCTTCCACCTCAGTCTCTGGTGGGCTCCCCTTCCACCTCAGTCTCTGGTGGGCTCCCCTTCCACCTCAGTCCCTGGTGGGCTCCCCTTCCACCTCAGTCCCTGGTGGGCTCCCCTTCCACCTCAGTCTCTGGTGGGCTCCCCTTCCACCTCAGTCTCTGGTGGGCTCCCCTTCCACCTCAGTCTCTGGTGGGCTTCCCTTCCACCTCAATCCCTGGTGGGCTTCCCTTCCACCTCAATCCCTGGTGGGCTTCCCTTCCACCTCAATCCCTGGTGGGCTTCCCTTCCACCTCAATCCCTGGTGGGCTCCCCTTCCACCTCAATCCCTGGTGGGCTTCCCTTCCACCTCAGTCTCTGGTGGGCTTCCCTTCCACCTCAGTCCCTGGTGGGCTTCCCTTCCACCTCAGTCTCTGGTGGGCTTCCCTTCCACCTCAGTCTCTGGTGGGCTTCCCTTCCACCTCAGTCTCTGGTGGGCTCCCCTTCCACCTCAGTCCCTGGTGGGCTTCCCTTCCACCTCAGTCCCTGGTGGGCTCCCCTTCCACCTCAGTCTCTGGTGGGCTTCCCTTCCACCTCAGTCCCTGGTGGGCTTCCCTTCCACCTCAGTCTCTGGTGGGCTTCCCTTCCACCTCAGTCCCTGGTGGGCTTCCCTTCCACCTCAGTCCCTGGTGGGCTCCCCTTCCACCTCAGTCTCTGGTGGGCTCCCCTTCCACCTCAGTCTCTGGTGGGCTCCCCTTCCACCTCAATCACTGGTGGGCTTCCCTTCCACTACTCCTCAAAGACTGCTACCATCTCACCTCTGCTGCTTGGTTCCCAGAAAGGAAAGCTCTATGGTGTCCTCCAGTGAAAGGATGGAGGGTTTTTTTGGGGGGTAAAACAAGCTGACCTGTGATTCCCCATGCTCCCATTTCAGAGTTATGCCCAACCAGGTCTCCAGTACATCCAAGGCCAGCAGATATACACAGCTCATCCCCAGGGAGTCATCGTGCAGCCCCCAACAGCAGTCACCACGATCGTCGCAGCTGGGCAGCCTCAGCCCATCCAACAGGTAAGGTTTGGTGGTTCCCAAGGGATTAGGAACGTTCCATCTACATCTGCTATGGGGTTGTGTGGTTCTCCATGGCTTCTGAACGCTGTGGAAGCCTTGGTGGTACCAGCCTGGAAGAGTTTCTCATGTGACAACATGCTGACATCCTCCAGGATGCTGCTTTCCAGGCTGGATGTGGGTGTCAGATGTATTTTTTGGGGGGTTCTGAGCCCAGGTCCTGTTGTGGAGGATCTGAGAAGGTTGCCTACAGGTGGGCACACTCCACGACCTGCTTTTGCTGCTGCAGCTCCTCCATCAGAAATGGTGGGTTTTGTCATCTACCATGGAAAATTTGGGAGCACAGCGTGGCACAGCACCTGTCTTCCAAGCTTGGGATGCAGTTGAGGTGTTTGATGAAGAACCTGGAGAAGATACCATCCTTGCTACGTCTTGGGCCAACCCCAAGATGGTTTTGCCTTTCAGTGAAGTCCTTTTTGGGGTCAAAAAGCCACCCAGCTGCTCTGACCACCTTCATGGCCGCTCATGTTTTTCTCTTCACCCCTTTTTGTGCTCTTTTCAGCCAGAACTTGTGGTGACCAATAACCTCCTGGACTTGCCTCCACCATCCCCACCCAAACCCAAAACGATTGTGCTCCCACCCAACTGGAAAACGGCCCGAGATCCAGAGGGGAAGATCTACTACTACCACGTAGTAACCAGGTGGGTGGGTGTGGGGACCAGGGGAGCGTGGGGACCAGGGGAGCGTGGTCATGAGGGGAGCATGGTGACCAGGGGAGGATGGTCGTGAGGGGGGCATGGTGACCAGGGGAGCGTGGTGACCAGGGGAGCAGCGTGGTCATGAGGGTAGTGTAGTGACCAGGGGAGTGTGGTCATGAGGGGAGCATGGAGACCAGGGGAGCGTGGTCATGAGGGGAACGTGGTGACCAGGGGAGCATGGTGACCAGGGGAGGATGGTCATGAGGGGGGCATGGTGACCAGGGGAGTGTGGTCATGAGGGGACCGTGGTGACCAGGGGAGCATGGTCATGAGGGGACCGTGGTGACCAGGGGAGAGTGGTCAAGAGGGGACCATGGTGACCAGGGGAGTGTGGTCATGAGGGGAGCATGGGGACCCAGGGGAGCATGGTCATGAGGGGACCATGGTGACCAGGGGAGCGTGGTCAAGAGGGGAGCGTGGTCATGAGGGGACCATGGTGACCAGGCGAGTGTGGTCATGAGGGGAGTGTAGTGACCAGGGGAGCGTGGTCATGAGGGGAACATGGAGACCAGGGGACCATGGTGACCAGGGGAGTCTGGTCATGAGGGGAGCATGGTGACCAGGGGAGCATGGTCAAGAGGGGACCATGGTGACCAGGGGAGTGTGGTGACCAGGGGGGCATGGTCATGAGGGGAGTGTGGTGACCAGGGGAGCGTGGTGACCAGGAGAGCACGGTCATGAGGGGAGCGTGGTGACCAGGGGAGCACAGTGACCAGGGGAGTGTGATCATGAGGGGAGGGAGCGTGGTCATGAGGGGACCGTGGTGACCAGGGGAGCGTGGTCAAGAGGGGACCATGGTGACCAGGGGAGCGTGGTCATGAGGGGACCATGGTGACCAGGGGAGCATGGTCATGAGGGGAGCGTGGTCATGAGGGGGGCATGGTGACCAGGGGAGTCTGGTCATGAGGGGAGTGTGGTGACCAGGGGAACTTGGTGTCCAGGGGAGCATGATGATGAATGGAGCATGATGATGGGGGGGAGTGTGGTGACAAGGGGACCATGATGACCAGGAGAGTGTGGTGATGAGGAGACCGTGATGACCAAGTGAGTGTGATGATGATGATGGGAGTGTGATGATGGGGGGAACATGGTGACAAGGGGACTGATGACAAGGGGAGCGTGATGATGATGTGGGGAGCGTGATGATGGGGGAAGCGTGATGATGATGGGAGCGTGGTGACAAGGTGAACATGGTGACCAGGGGAGTGTGATGATGAGAGGAGCATGATGGCAAAGTGAAGGTGATGATGGGAGCGTGGTGACATGGGGACCGTGGTGATCAGGGGAGTGTGGTAACGAGGGTACCGTGATGACCAGATGAGCATGGTGACAGAGTGAATGTGATGATGGGAGTGTCATGAAGAAGACAGCATGATGACCAGGGGAGCGTGGTGATGAAGGGAGAGTAGTGATGAGGGGAGTGTGGTGACATGGGGAGCATGGTGACAAGAGGAGCATGATGACCAGGGGAGCATGGTGATGAGAGGAGCATGATGGCAAAGTGAACGTGATGATGGGAGCATGGTGATGAGGGATGTGTGGTGATGGGGGGACCGTGATGGCAAAGTGAAGGTGATGATGATGATGGGAGAGTGATGATGGAGTTTGATGACCTGGGAAATGTCATGATGAGGGGACATGTTGACAAGGGGAGTGTGAGGATGACCAGGGGAGCGTGGTGACATGGGGAGTGTGGTGATCAGGGGAGTGTGGTAATGAGGGGACCGTGATGACCAGATGAGCCTGGTGACAGAGTGAATGTGATGATGGGAGTGTCATGAAGAAGACAGCATGATGACCAGGGGAGCGTGGTGATGAAGGGAGCATGGTGATGAGAGGAGCATGATGGCAAAGTGAACATGATGATGGGAGCATGGTGTTGAGGGATGTGTGGTGATGGGGGGACCGTGATGGCAAAGTGAAGGTGATGGTGATGGGAGAGTGATGATGGAGTGTGATGACCTGGGAAAGGTGATGATGAGGGGACATGTTGACAAGGGGAGTGTGAGGATGACCAGGGGAGCATGGTGACATGGGGAGTGTGGTGACCAAGGGAGCATGAAGACCAGGGGAGGATGGGGACGAGGAGAACGTGATGATGAGGGAAGCATGGTGACCAGGGGAGCATGGTCACCACGTGATGACAAGGGGAACGTGATGGCAAAGTGAACATGATGAGGGGAGGGTGATGACCAGGGGAGGGTGATGACCAGGGAAGCACAGTGACTAGAGGAGCATGATGACAGAATGAACGTGATGATGGGAGCGTGATGATGATGGGAGTGTCATGAAGAAGAGAGCATGATGACCAGGGGAGTGTGCTGATGAGGGGAGCGTGGTGATGAGAGGAGCATGATGGCAAAGTGAACGTGATGAGGGGAGCGTGGTGACAATTGTCCAACTCCTAGGATAGCAAATAAGCCAACCCTACGTGAAATCCTCCCTTGAACCCCACCTCAGTCCCTGGTGGGCTTCCCTTCTACCTCAGTCCCTGGTGGGCTTCCCTTCCACCTCAGTCCCTGGTGGGCTTCCCTTCTACCTCAGTCCCTGGTGGGCTTCCCTTCCACCTCAGTCTCTGGTGGGCTTCCCTTCCACCTCAGTCTCTGCTGGGCTTCCCTTCCACCTCAGTCTCTGGTGGGCTTCCCTTCTACCTCAATCCCTGGTGGGCTTCCCTTCCACCTCAGTCCCTGGTGGGCTTCCCTTCCACCTCAGTCCCTGGTGGGCTTCCCTTCCACCTCAGTCCCTGGTGGGCTTCCCTTCCACCTCAATCCCTGGTGGGCTTCCACCTCAGTTGACAAGGGGAACATGATGATGAGGGAATATGGTGACATGGGCAGCGTGGTGACCAGGGGAACGTGGTCACCACATGATGACAAGGGGAGCGTAATGGCAAAGTGAACACGATGATGGGAGAGTGATGATGATGATGATGATGATGGGAGCATGATGACCAGGGGAGGGTGATGAAGAGGTGAGCATGATGCTGCTTCCAGGTCAGAGTTGGATAGCTCAAGCAGAGAAACGAGGTTGAAGAGAAATGGTTGTTCAGCCCCTGGTGTCTCCTTAGGCACCCATTGGGGTGCTGCCCGTTAGCCAGGCAGGTGGGTGGCTGAGATGGCTCAGAACCTTTCCTTCACCCCCATAAATGGTGCCTGGGGACAGAAGCTCCTGTTCTGCCAGCCCAGTTTCAGTGATAACAAATGATGTCCTTGCAAGCAACAACTCCAGCTGCAACCCAACACACATGCCCTGAGGTCTCCACTGTGATGTTTCCCATCATCTTTCCCCACCAGAATCACTGACCTTCCTCATTCCATGCCTGATGGACCTCTCCCAATCCCACATTGAGTGTCAACAGTGGTAGAACATCAAATTCCCTTTGTTCAGCTCTTCTTGCTTGGCTTTAGCCTTCTCCAACCTAGAAGCCTACTCCAACTCATCATTAATAGCAAGGCAGGGTCATGAGTTATGACTGTGTTGAGAGTTTCCATGGTAGATGGAGACCAGATGTTCAAGGATAGATGGAGACCAGATGTTCAAGGATAGATGGAGACCAGATGTTCAAGGATAGATGGAGACCAGATGTTCAAGGATAGATGGAGACCAGATGTTGATGGGACAATGGAGAAGCGGGTACCAGTTACTTGTGAGGGTGATGGTGACCTCACTCTCTTCTTCCAGACAAACCCAGTGGGACCCTCCTACCTGGGACAGCCCAGGGGATGATGCCAGCCTTGAACACGAAGCTGAAATGGACCTGGGGACCCCAACATACGATGAGAACCCCATGAAGGTAAGTGCAGGGGAGGGGGTCAGCGAGGGAAACGCGGTGTTAACGTCTCTTGGACAGACCATGGGGATAATCCCATCCTGTGGAGCTGGGACACCATTGCTGGGGCTGTTGCTGAGGTTGGTATGGACCAAGGGGGTGGCAGAGGGACCAAAGTCACCCAAGATAAGCTGTTGGATCATAGAACCATGGGTTTTCTGTGCTTCAGGGTAGTGGGAGAGGATTAATGGCCTTAAATTGTCCTTTCTTGGCCACTCTGAAGTGAAATCCACCAAAGAGCATCTCCTTGTTGCCACCAGGTTTTGCCCTGGTGACAAATAGTTGAGCAGAGATTTTTTTTTTTCATGGAGCTTTCACCTCCTCCTGGATGTGGTTTAGCACAGGACAGGAATGGTTGGACTTGATGATCTTAAAGGTCTTTTCCAACCTGGTGCCTCTGGGATTCCTCATCCTTCTGGGTGCTCCTTTGCCTCACCTCTTGGCCTTGGGTGAGCGTGGGACCTCCCTGGGGAGTGACTGATACCCTGGATACTGAGCTTCTCTGAGACCTCACATGTGGAGATGAAGGTCCCCTCCATGGCCTCGTGGACCTTGGTGGGAGGTGGATTTGGCTGAGCCTTGAGGGACACATCTTCTGTTGGCATGGGTTTCCAGCTCTGCAGGGCAGGGGGGGCAGAGCCTGAGCAGTGACAGCTGAAGCCCTGTAGATCAATCACCCTGTGCACCCTTCTGACTCCCTACAAAGAGAAGAACCATGGGAAGAAAGGTTTGTTGGGTTACAACTCACAGGGAACGATTCTCTTGATGCTCCAGTTGATGCCCTCAGACCTGGGGCTGATGTTACTGCAGGGACCAAAGGCACCCTCCATCCTACAGAGCCCAGGAACATCTCCTGCTCAGCTGCCATTGCCCTTCCCATGTGCTGCCAGGATCCTGAGGGTTAAGCTGAGTCTCCTGAGGACTTTGGGGCTCCTGGAGAATTTGCTTCAATGATGTTTTTTTACAAATGAAAGAAGTTTATGAGTTCCCTGGAAAAAAGGGACCTGGAGATGTTGAGGAACCTCCCCTTAGGGTGTTGAGAAGAAGGTTGGGCTCTTCTGAGCCAGGAAACATTGTTGGGCTGGTGCTTTGCAGCTTGGGAGACCTTTCCCTGTGGGCTTTCCAGGGTCTTGGTGGTTCCTGAGCCCACAGAAGGAGCTTCTGTAAATGGACATGGGTGTTTCCATGCCAAGAATCAAGACCTTTGGGATAAAAGAGGTGCTGAGGACTAGGACAACACTCCAAGGGCATTCAACATTCCAAGGGCATTCAACACTCCAAGGGCATTCAACACTCCCAAGGGCCCCACCTGGAGTGTTGTGTCCAGCTGCAGATGCACATGGGTGGCTCCTGTCCAGCTTCTCCCCACAAGTCCTTTCCCTCAGGGCTGCTCCCCAGCCCAGCATCTCCTGCCCTGTGTGGATAACGGGGGTTGTCCCAACCCAGGGGCAGGACCTTGTGCTTGGCTTTGTTGAACCTCATGATGTTCCCCTGGGCCCAATTCTCCATCCTGCCCAGTCCCTCTGGATGCCATCCCACCCCTCCAGCACATCCTCACCCCCCAGCTTGGTGATTCACACCCCAATTTCTGGCTGAACCACAGGGGAGAGCGTGTCCCTTACTGAGGGGACAACTCCACTTGACTGCCAAGGTCAGGATCTCCTTCAGACCAAGTAAATTCATAACCTAGAACTTTCTGGAGCTCTCAGACACCTCAGGTTTTCATTTTCAAGTCCACAAGGGCCACTGCCATCCCTTCCCACAAGGTAAATCCCATACTGGGCCCAGGGCTCTCTGCCCTGCTCACACAACATCAGGAGGGACCTGAGGACCTTGCAGTTGCTGAGCCCTAATTCTCTCAGGTTTCTTGTGACCTGGAGTGGTGGATCACACCATCACTCGTGGAGTGAAGAGGAAAAACCAGAGGGACTCTGTCCCAGTGACTGATGGCTCCAGCCCCTTGTTCTGTGGGGAAATCACGGAGTCACAGGGGTTGGAAGGGCCCCCCAGAGCCCCTGGGGTGCAACCTCCTGCCAAAGCAGGGTCCCTAGGACTGATGTGCAGGTATAGGAGCAAGTATAGGATCACAAACCTGTAGTACAGTTCTAGAGCTTGAAACTCAGCTAGAGAATCATTGTTGTCCAGTTCTGGGCTCCCTGGGGCCAAGCAGCCAGGGATCTCCTGGAGAGAGTCCAGAGGAGGCTCTGGAGATGCTGAAGGGGCTGGAGCATCTCCCCTGGGAGGAAAGGCTGAGGGAGCTGGGGCTGTTGAGCCTGGAGAGAAGCAGCCTGAGAGGGGATCTGCTCCCTGGTTCTCCAGAGCTGAAGGGTGGGAGCCAGGGGGCCATGGGCAGCCTCTGCTCAGGGTCTGTGGGGACAGGCCAAGGGGCGCTGGGCTCAAGTTGGAGCCCAGGGAGTTGCGCCCCAATGTGGGGAAGAACTTGTTGCCCAAGGTGAGGGTGAGGGAGCCCTGGGCCAGGCTGCCCAGGGGGGTGTGGAGTCTCCTTCTCTGCAGAGATCCCAGCCCCTGTCCTAGGGACCCTGCTTGGGCAGGGGGTTGCACCCCAGGGGCTCTGGGGGGCCCTTCCAACCCCTCCAACCCTGTGATCAGGCACCTCCTGGTGTGGTTGGTAAAGGTCACTAATGGGATGTTGACTGGAGACCACAGGATCTCATCCCCACCTTCAAGGCTCAGCTCTTATCAAGAGGTTTCAGAACCCACTGCTTGGCTGGGGACTGGGAGGGTGACAGGCTGGGGACTGGGAGGGTGACAGGCTGGGGACTGGGAGGGATGACAGGCTGGGGACTGGGAGGATGACAGGCTGGAGAGATCCCAGCCCCTGTCCTAGGGACCCTGCTTTGGCAGGGGATTGGACCCCATGGGTTTTGGGGGGAGCCCTTCCAAGCCCTACAGCTTGATCTCAGAGCTGGCTGATCTCCTGCTGGGAGTGTTCTGCTGCTCTCTCACCCCCCCCCAGAATCCTCCTTGCAGGTATGGACTGAAGCCATCCCTACCTCATCCCTAAATTCCCATGGCTGCAGAGCTTTGGCTGACCTCCCAGCAATGTAGATCTTCCTCACTTCAGAGCTTTAAACCTTGTCCTTCTCTGGCCAGGAGCTCCTGAAGGTTGAGCTTTTCCTGCTCATGGAAATAACACTGAATCCCCAGGTGGTCTTAGCTTGTTCTCCACCTCCATTCCAACGCTTCCACCCTGCAATTACAACCACATTCCTTGGATTTTTTCTAACTCCTCCTCCCTGCTCCACACCTTCTCCAAGAGGGATGAAACCCTCAGAGATGGAAAAGCAGGAGATGTGCACAGAGCCACACTCAGATCATGAATGTGCCACGTTGGAAGGGACCTTCTGAGCCCATCCAGTCCCACCACCCTGCAGTGAGCAGGGACATCTTCACTAGAGCAGGGTGCTCAGAGCCACATCCACCCTCACCCCAAATGTCTCCAGGGATGGGAGTAGCTCCCATGGTCGTGGTGGGAAGTTGATGGAACCTTTCCATGGCTTCATATCCCAGGAGGATTTAGTCTCAGGCTTAATCCAACTAGGCCAGGTTTTATTTCTCATCATAGAAAAGAAATCCTTCCTTGAGCTGGCTCAGGGAGTTAAGCTGGGGTTGTGCTGGAGCTGGTGAAGGGCTTGGTGGTGTGGCTGGAGGCCAGATGGCACCAGAGCTGCTCCATCCCTTCCCTTCTCAGCTGGGCAGGGGGGGAAGTAGATCCTGAGAGGCTGAGGAGTGGAGATAAGGGCAGGGAGATCATCCCACAGCCAGGCCCAGCCTGGTCCCCCCCACCCAGGGTCACCAGCCCCCCAGCAAACCTGCTCCAGGAGGGGCCTCTCTCTCTCTCTCCCCAGGGGCTGCAGGTCCTGCCAGGAGCTTGCTCCAACCCAGGCACAGCCTCTGCCATGGGGCTCCCCCCGCTGCGGCGTGGGGCCTCTCCTGGGGCTGCAGGTGGGGTCTCTGCTCCATCCTCATCCTCCCTGGGCTGGGGGAGGGGGACACCCGCTCCCCCACAGGATTCTCCAGGGGGGATTAATGGGATGAAGGCTCTGTAGTTGGGGGGGGTGTGGTGGGATGGTGGTCCAGCCGTGCTGGAGTCATCCCAGCACATTGTTTGTGCTGTAATTAGGGGTTAATTGGAAATAAATTGGGGGGGGGGGGAACCCCTTCTCTCTATGCTGCCCCCCTCCCTCCTGTCCTGACCCCCCTGGACCAGCTCATCCCCTTTTCCCAGTGTTTTTTCCCAAAGGAAATGAGAGTGAGGAGCGATCCCAGCGTTCCCAACCCAGCGTGGTGGGAGCGTGCTGGGAAACTGGTCAGGACTGGGGTGGGAAGTGGGATGGGAATGGGGTAGGAAGTGGGATGGGAATGAGGTGGGAGTTACACTGGGATTGGGATGGGAATTGCACTGGGATTGGAAGCGTACTGGGAATAGGGTGGGAGTTAGGCTGGGTTTGGGATGGAAATTGTACTGGGATTGGGTTTGGAAGTGTGCTGGGAATGGGGTGGGAATTATACTGGGAATTGAGTGGGAATTTTACTGGGACTGGGGTGGGAATTGTGTCAGGATTGGGGTGGGAAGTGTGATGGGAGTTATACTGGGATTGGGATTGGAAGTGTGCTGGGAATGGGGTGGGAGTTACACTGGGATTGGGATGGGAAGAGTACTGGGATTGGAAGTGTACTGGGAATAGGGTGGGAGTTAGGCTGGGATTGGGATGGAAATTGTACTGGGATTGGAATTGGAAGTGTGCTGGGAATGGGGTGGGAGTTAAACTGGGATTGGGATGGGAATTGTACTGGGATTGGAAGTGTACTGGGATTGGGATGGGAATTGTACTGGGATTGGAAGTGTACTGGGAACGGGGTGGGAGTTGTATTGGGATTAGGGTGAGAAGTGTGCTGGGAATAGAGTGGGAATTATACTGGGAATGGAGTGGGAATTTTACTGGGACTGGGGTGAGAATTGTGTCAGGATTGGGGTGGGAAGTGTGCTGGGAATGGGATGGGAATTGCACTGGGACTGGGGTGGGATGAGTGCTGGGAATGGGGTGGGGAGCGTGCCAGCACTGGGCTGGGAGCCGACTGGGAAGCACACCAGGACCAGACTGGGAGTTGTGCCAGGACCAGACTGGGAATCGAGCCGGGACCCGACCGGAATGCTCACGGAGAGCGGGATGGGAAGCGTGCACTGGCCCTGGGGCAGGGGGCGGCGGGGGGCGCTGGCCCTGGGGATCGGGATGGGGACAGGGACATCCCCCCCCCTCCCCAGCAGCATTCCAGACCTTTGTATCCCCCTCCCCAGTCTTCCAAGAAGCCCAAGACGGCGGAAGCGGACACGTCCAGCGAGCTGGCCAAGAAGAGCAAGGAGGTGTTCAGGAAAGAGGTGAGGGCACGGCCGCGCCGGCGGCATGGCGACCGCAGCCGCTCCCTCGGCAACGGGATGCGGAGTGACACCGGGCTGGGTGGGGAGGCTGGGTCCCAATTGGGATGCCTGGTCCCCATTGGGATGCCAGGTCCCAGTGTGGATGCTGGGTCCCAATTGGGATGCCGGGTCCCAGTGCGGATGCCGGGTCCCAGTGCGGATGCTGGGTCCCAATTGGGATGCCGGGTCCCAGTGCGGATGCCGGGTCCCAGTTGGGATGCCGGGTCCCAGTGTGGATGCTGGGTCCCCAGTGCGGATGCCGGGTCCCAGTGTGGATGCTGGGTCCCAATTGGGATTCCGGGTCCCCATTGGGATGCTGGGTCCCCATTGGGATGCCGGGTCCCCATTGGGATGCTGGGTCCCCATTGGGATGCTGGGTCCCCATTGGGATGCCGGGTCCCAGTGCGGATGCCAGGTCCCAGTGTGGATGCTGGGTCCCCATTGGGATGCTGGGTCCCAGTGTGGATGCTGGGTCCCAATTGGGATGCCGGGTCCCCATTGGGATGCCGGGTCCCAGTGTGGATGCTGGGTCCCCATTGGGATGCCAGGTCCCAGTGTGGATGCCGGGCCCCCAATGGGATGCCGGGTCCCAATTGGGATGCTGGGTCCCATTGTGGATGCCGGGTCCCAGTGCGGATGCCGGGTCCCAGTTGGGATGCCGGGTCCCAGTGTGGATGCTGGGTCCCAATTGGGATTCCGGGTCCCCATTGGGATGCCGGGTCCCAGTGTGGATGCTGGGTCCCAATTAGGATGCCGGGTCCCGGTGTGGATGCTGGGACCCAATTGGGATGCCGGGTCCCAGTGTGGATGCCAGGTCCCAATTGGGATGCCGGGTTCCAGTGTGAATGCTGGGTCCCCATTGGGATGCCGGGTCCCGGTGTGGATGCTGGGACCCAATTGGGATGCCGGGTCCCAGTGTGGATGCTGTGTCCCAATTGGGATGCCGGGTTCCAGTGTGGATGCTGGGACCCAATTGGGATGCCGGGTCCCAGTGTGGATGCTGTGTCCCAATTGGGATGCCGGGTCCCAGTGTGGATGCTGTGTCCCAATTGGGATGCCGGGTCCCAGTGTGGATGCTGTGTCCCAATTGGGATGCCGGGTCCCAGTGTGGATGCTGTGTCCCAATTGGGATGCCGGGTCCCGGTGTGGATGCTGGGACCCAATTGGGATGCCGGGTCCCGGTGTGGATGCCGGGACCCAATTGGGATGCCAGGTCCCAGTGCGGATGCCGGGTCCCATTGTGGATGCCGGGTCCCATTGTGGATGCCGGGTCCCATTGTGGATGCCGGGTCCCAGTGCGTATTGTGGGTCCCGGTGCGGATGCCGGGTCCCAATTGGGATGCCGGGTCCCAGTGTGGATGCTGGGTCCCAATTGGGATGCCGGGTCCCAGTGTGGATGCTGGGTCCCCATTGGGATGCCGGGTCCCAGTGTGGACGCTGAGGTCCCAGTGTGGATGCCAGGTCCCAGTGCGGATGCCAGGTCCCAGTGTGGACATTGGGTCCCACTGCGGACACCGGGTCCCAACGCGGACACTGAGTCCCGATGCGGATGCCAGGTCCCAATGCAGATGCCAGGTCCTGATGTGGATGCTGGGGCCCAGTGTGGATGCTGGGGCCTGACATGGATGCTGGGTCTGATGCCGATTCCCAGTCCCAATGCAGAGGCCGGGTCCTGATGTGGATGCTGGGGCCTGACATGGATGCTGGGGCCCAGTGTGGACACTGAGGTCCAACACGGATTCTGGGTCCAGTGCGGATGCTGGGGTCTGATGTGCATGTTGGGGTGTGACATGGATGCTGGGTCCCGATATGGATGCTGGGTCCCGACATGGATGCTGGGTATGATGTGGATTCTGGGTCCTGATGTGGGTGCTGGGCCTGACATGGATTCCAGGCCTGACGCAGGCGCTGGGCCTGACGCAGGTGCCAGGCCTGATGCTGGCGCTGGGCCTGACATGAATTCCAGGCCTGAGGTAGGCGCCAGGCCTGATGCTGGTGCTGGGCCTGATGCTGGCGCTGGGCCTGATGCTGGCACCGGGCCTGACACAGGTGCTGGGCCTGACATGGATCCCAGGCCTGATGCTGGCGCTGGGCCTGACGCAGGTGCCAGGCCTGATGCTGGCGCTGGGCCTGACACGGGTGCGGGGCCTGACATGAATTCCAGGCCTGAGGCAGGTGCCGGGCCTGACATGGATTCCAGGCCTGATGCTGGCGCTGGGCCTGATGCAGATTCCAGGCCTGACACGGGTGCTGGGCCTGACGCGGGTGCTGGGCCTGACGCGGGCGCCGGGCCTGACGCGGGTGCTGTGTCATGCAGATGTCGCAGTTCATCGTGCAGTGCCTGAACCCCTACCGCAAACCCGACTGCAAGGTGGGACGCATCACCACCACCGAGGACTTCAAGCACCTGGCACGCAAGGTGAGGGCACTGGGAGGGGCGGGGGGACTGGGGGGAGAGGTGGTGGCACTGGGAGGGGGGTACTGGAAGGGGTGGAGGGACTGGGGAGGGGTGGGGAGACTGGGAAGAAGGATGGTGGGACTGGGAAGGGGGATGACGGCTTTGGAGAGGAGGTAGGGGGGGTGATGGCACTGGGGAGGGGGGGGAGGATGGCACTGGGAAGGGATGGGGACACTGGGAGGGGATGGGAACGCTGGGAGGGGATGGGAACATTGGGAATTAAGGCAAATATTTGGGAAATAATGGGGAATACTTGGGAAATGATGGAAATTTGGGAGAAATGAAGCTGAATATTTAGGGAAGAATAGTGAATATTTGGGGAATTATGGCAAATATTTGGGAATTATGGCAAATATTTGGGAATTATGGCAAGTATTTGGGGAATAACACCAAGTATTTGGGGAATAATGACAAATATTTGGGAATACTGGCAAGTATTGGGGAATAATGGCAAATATTTGTGAATCATGGCAAATATATGGGGAATAATACCCAATATTTAGGGAATTATGGCAAATATTTGGGAATTATGGCAAATACTTGGGGAATAACAGCAAATATTTGGGGAATAACAGCAAATATTTTGAAATAATGGCAAATAAATTTGAAATAATGGCAAATATTTGGGAATTGTGACAAGTATTTGGGGAATTATGGCAAATATTTGGGGTATTATGGCAAATAAATTTGAAATTATGGCAAATATTTGGGAATTATGGCAAGTATTTGGGGAATAATGGCAAGCATTTTGAAATTATGCCAAATATCTGGGGAATTATTGGAAAAATTTGGGAATTGTTGTAAATATTTGGGGAATTATGGCAGATATTTGGGAATTATGGCAAATATTTGGGGAATAACACCAAATATTTGGGGAATAATGGCCAAGTATTTGTGAATTATGGCAAGTATTTTGAAATTATGGCAAAAATCTGGGGAATAATGGCAAATATTTGGGAATTATGGCAAATAAATTTGAAATAATGGCAAATATTTGGGAATTATGGCAAGTATTTGGGAAATAATACCAAATATTTGGGGAAATATGGCAAATATTTGGGGAATTATGGCAAATATTTGGGAATTATGGCAAATAAATTTGAAATAATGGCAAATATTTGGGGAATTATGGCAAATATCTGGGGAATAATGGCAAATATTTGGGGAATTATGGCAAATATCTGGGGAATTATGGCAAGTATTTGGGGAATAACACCAAATATTTGGGGAATTATGGCAAATATTTGGGAATTATGGCAAATATTTGGGGAATTATGGCAAATATCTGGGGAATAATGGCAAATATTTGGGGAATTATGGCAAATATTTGGGGAATTATAGCATGTATTTGGGGAATAATCGCAAGTATTTTGAAATTATGGCAAATATCTGGGGAATTATGGCAAATATTTGGGAATTATGGCAAATACTTGGTGAAAAATACCCAATATTTGGGGAATTATGGCAAATATTTGGGAATTATGGCAAGTATTTGGGTAATAACACCAAATATTTGGGGAATTATGGCAAATATTATTAAATAATGGCAAATATTTGGGAATTATGGCAAATATTTGGGGAATTATGGCAAATATTTGGGAATTATGGCAAGTATTTGGGAAATAACACCAAATATTTGGGGAATTATGGCAAATATTTGGGAATTATGGCAAATATTTGGGAATTATGGCAAATATCTGGGGAATAATGGCAAATATTTGGGGAACTATGGCAAATATTTGGGAATTATAGCATGTATTTGGGGAATAATGGCAAATATTTTGAAATTATGGCAAGTAAATTTGAAATAATGGCAAATATTTGGGGAATTATGGCAAATATTTGGGAATTATGGCAAGTATTTGGGGAATAATAGCAAATATTTGGGGAATTATGGCAAATATTTGGGAATTATGGCAAGTATTTGGGAAATAACACCAAATATTTGGGGAATTATGGCAAATATTTTGAAATAATGGCAAATATTTGGGAATTATGGCAAATACTTGGTGAAAAATACCCAATATTTGTGGAATTATGGCAAATATTTGGGGAAGAATAGGAAATATTTAGGGAATAATAGGAAATATTTAGGGAAATACAGGAAATATTTAGGGAAAAATAGGAAATATTTAGGGAAAAATAGGAAATATTTAGGGAAAAATAGGAAATATTTAGGGAAAAATAGCAAAACACCTCAGGGAATCCCCAGAATTTGGATTACTGGGACAACTGGGCCTCCCAGTGGGTAATCCCATCCCTTCCTCACCTTCCCCAGTTGACCCACGGCGTCATGAACAAGGAGCTGAAGTACTGCAAGAACCCAGAGGACCTGGAGTGCAACGAGAACGTCAAGCACAAGACGAAGGAGTACATCAAGAAGTACATGCAGAAATTCGGGGCCATCTACAAACCCAAAGAGGACACAGACCTGGAGTGACACCCCACACCCCCCTGCCCCCCCAAAACCCAAGCCACCCCAACACCCTTCCTCCCAACCCAAATCAACACCCAGACATCAGCCAAACCCTCAAATTCCAGGTTGAACCCCCCCCCAAAACCCCCAGTTTTAACCCCCCCACCCCAACCCCCAACCTGTGAATTTCATCCCTCAGTTGATTTTTTAAGTGATTTTTTTTTTGGGGGGGGGGGAGGGAGGGGGGTTGGTTTTTGGGGAGGGGGGTGGGGATGGAGACAAAAACAAAAACCCAGACCCCAAACAGAGGAAAAACAACCCCATAACTTCGTTCCCTACAGCGCGGGAGGAAAAGCTGGGCTTAGCTAAAGCCAGGTTTAACTAAACCCGAGCTTAACTAAACCCAGGCTTAACTAAACCCAGGTTTAACTAAACCCAGCTTTTCATCGGCGCCGTCTCCGAGCTCTGTATTATATTTTAACCTATATGTGAATATATTGATAATTTTAGGGGGGGGGTGTGTGGTATATTTTCCTTTCCCTTCGAGCCCAGGACGTGCCGATACCTCAATGGGGAACACTTTGTACTGATAGGAATTGGGGGGTATTTTAGGGGAGGGAAAGGAGGGGGAGAGGGGGGTTGTGTGTGTGTATTATTTTTTGGGGTGTCATCCCCCACCCCCTCCCCTTCCCCCCCTCTTTGTTTCTTTTTTTTCTCATTTTCTTTAGATTTTCCATCATTTTGGGGGGGTTTCTTTTTGGTTCTTGCAAGGTTTAATCTGGTCTCATGTAAATATTGTGGAGCGGGGCTGCCTCCTCCTCCTCCTCCTCCTCCTTCACCCCTTCCCACCCCCCCCAAATATGTGTCTCCCCCCCCCCCCACCCCTTTTCCTTTCTCCCTCCCCCCAAAAAATTCTGGCAGGCTCCCTGCTGTGTTGATAAGATTTGATTTTACTGCTTTAAATCATTTTACTTTATTCGATTTTTACTGAATTTTTTATGTATAAAAACCAAAAAAAAAAAAAAAGGAGGAAAAAAAAAAACCCCAAAAAAAGGAAAAAAAAAACCAAAAAAAAAAAAAGAACCAGAAAAAAAAAAGGAGAAAAAAAATTAAAAATAAAAAAATGACAAAAAAAATTGACACTGAAAAAAGGTTTGGAAACAGCCCCCCCCCCCTTCCTCCCCCACACACACCTTCCCCCCCCCCCCCTCTCCAACCTGGGGAGGGGGCAAGGGGGATGGGGACATGGTGGCTGGGTTTGGTGGCCGTGCTCTTCCCCCTCTGGATTGGGGTGGGGTGGTGTTCCCCCCCCACCTCCCCACTCTTGCAGCACCCTGGTGAGCTCCTGGGAGGGTTTGGGGGGGTCCCAGTTTGGGGCTTGGGGGGGGGGGGGTGGGTTGTAGGGGGGGTCTTTTGCCTTGGGGGTGGTGGTTGCTGTGGGGGTTTGGGGAAGGGGGGATGCACCCCCTCAGGGTGTCCTTGTGGGGATAGAGGTGAGGGGACATGTGGATGGGGGGGGGAGATGGGCACCTTGGGGACACACGGACATCCCCAGGGACACGTGGACACCTGGGGATGCAGGGGGACACATCCTGGGGACACACAGTCACCTGAGAGGACACACAGACACCCATCTGGGGACACATGGACACTTGGGGCCACCCATTTGGACACCCCACACCCCCAAGGACACCCAGATACCCCTGGGGACACACAGGCACCCAGAACCACCTGTCTGGATACCCCAAACCCCCTAAGGACACACAGACACCCAGGGACACCAGACCTGAGGACACCTGGACATCTGGGGCCACCCATCTGCCATCCCCCCCCAAGGCCACACAGACACCCCTGGGGGTACCCAGACACCCAGGGCCACCCATCTGCCCCCCAAGGACACATGGACACCTCTAGGGACACCCGGGGACTCCCATCTGGGGACACATGGACATTGGGGGCCACCCATCTGCCCCCCTCCCCTCCAAAGACACACAGACACCCCTGGGGACACACGGACACCCCTAGGGACACACGGACACCCAGGGACATACATCCTGGTGACACACAAATGACACATTTAATGCGCCCACCCAGGACCTCCAACCCTATAAAACACCCCCTGCCCCCCTTCCACCACCCCCCAGCCCCCAAAACTCATCCAAGAACCCCTCAGGGAGCCCCCACGGCTGCCATGACGCCCCTTCGCCTCACACAGGCACCATGATGCCCCCCAAGCCTCATTCCCGACCGCCATGACGCCTCTTCGCCTCACACAGGCGCCATGATGCCCCCCAAGCCCCATTCCTGGTCGCCTTGACTCCCCTTCACCTCACACAGGCGCCATGATGCCCCCCAAGCCCCATTCCCGACCGCCATGACGCCTCTTCGCCTCACACAGGCGCCATGATGCCCCCCAAGCCCCATTCCCGGCCGCCTTGACGCCTCTTCGCCTCACACAGGCGCCATGATACCCCCTTGAAGCCCCGCGACCGCCATGATGCCTCCCTGAGCCCCCGCGGCCGCCATGACACCCCCCCCCCCCCTCGCCTCACACGGCCGCCATGACACCCCCCCCTCGCCTCACACGGCCGCCATGGCTTCCCCCGTTCCCGCCAAGCGCCGAGCCGCGTCCTGCCTGCCGATGGCGGCCAGGGCCTGGCACAGGGTCTCCAGCGAAGCCCCCTCCGCGCCCGCCCAGGCGCTCAGCAGGCTGCGGGTGGGCGTCCTCCCCCTCCCGAAGGTGCTGATGGCGTCAGGGCCGAAGCCCAGGCCCGCGGCCAGGCTGCGCCAGTCCCCGTCCCCCGCCGCCCCGCCGGCACCCCCCGGCCTCCAGCAGCCGCTCCAGCTCCTCCAGTGACACCCCGAGGAGCGGGTGGCCCTCGGGACGAGGGGCTGTGGGGTGGAGAGAGGGGGGACGGGGGGGAGATTAGGGGGGGGGGGGGCCCTAGGTGGCACCCCAAGATCAGCACCCGGAGGTGTCACGGTGCCGTGAGGCAGTGGGTGCCCCCTAACCTCACCTAAGGGCTGCTGGGGGTGTGGGTGCCCCCCAACCACATTTGGGTGTCATTTAAGCCCCCCCTGACCCTCTTTGGGTGCTCCTCACCCACATTTGGGTGCTACCATGCTCCCCAACTCCATCTCGGTCCCCCTCAACCCCCCTTTGGGTGCCACCATGCTCCCCAACTCCATCCCAGTCCCCCTCAACCCCCCTTTGGGTGCTCCTCACCCCCCTTTGGGTGCCACCATGCTCCCCAACTCCATCCCAATCCCCCTCAACCCCCATTTGGGTGCTCCTCACCCCCTTTGGGTGCCACCATGCTCCCCAACTCCATCCCAGTCCCCCTCAGCCCACCTTTGGGTGCTCCTCACCCCCCTTTGGGTGCCACCATGCTCCCCAACTCCATCCCAGTCCCCATCAACCCCCCTTTGGGTGCTCCTCACCCCCCTTTGGGTGCCACCATGCTCCCCAACTCCATCCCGGTCCCCCTCAACCCCCCTTTGGGTGCTCCTCACCCCCCTTTGGGTGCCACCATGCTCCCCAACTCCATCTCGGTCCCCCTCAGCCCCCCTTTGGGTGCCACCATGCTCCCCAACTCCATCCCGATCCCCATCAACCCCCCTTTGGGTGCTCCTCACCCCCCTTTGGGTGCCACCATGCTCCCCAACTCCATCCCGGTCCCCCTCAACCACCCTTTGGGTGCTCCTCACTCCCATTTGGGTGCTACCATGATCCCCAACTCCATCCCGGTCCCCCTCAGCCCCCCTTTGGGTGCTCCTCACCCCCATTTGGGTGCTCCTCACCCCCTCTGGGGGCTCCTCACCCCCTTTGGGTGCTTCTCCCCCCCTATTTGGGTGCTTCCCAGGGCGAAGACGCTCCCCAACTACATCCACACACCCCCAATCCCCTTTGGGTGCTCCTCACCCCCATTTGGGTGCTACCCAGGGTACAGTTGCTCCCCAACTCCATCCAGGTCCCCCCAACCCTATTTGCCCCCACCAACCCCCTTTGGGTGCTTCTCCCCCCTATTTGGGTGCTACCTGGGGTACAGGCACTCCCCAACTCCAGCCAGGTCCCCCCCAACACCCTTTGGGTGCTCCTCACCCCTATTTGGGTGCTACCTGGCATATGGGTGCTCCCCAACTCCATCCAGGTCCCCTCAACCCCCTTTGACCCACCCCAACCCACTTTGGGTGCTATCTGGGGTACAGGCGCTCCCCAACTCCATCCAGGTCCCCTCCAACCCCCTTTGGGTGCTCCTCACCCTCAGTTGGGTGCTACCACACCCCAACTCAATCCAGGTCCCCTCCGACCCCCTTTGGGTGCTCCTCACCCCCATTTGGGTGCTACCACACACCCCAACTCCAGCCAGGTCCCCCCAACCCTATTCCTCCCCACCCCAACCTCCTTTGGGTGCTTCACACCCCCCCATTTGGGTGCTATCTGGGGTACAGGCGCTCCCCAACTCCATCCAGGTCCCATCCAACCCCCTTTGGGCGCTCCTCACCCCTATTTGGGTGCTCCCTGGGGTATGGGTGCTCCCCAACTCCAACCAGGTCCCCCCACAACCCCCCTCCAACCACCTTTGGGTACTCCCCAGGACATGGGTGTCCCCCAAACCCCATCTGGGTGCTCCCCCAAACCCCATCTGGGTGCTCCCCCAGTACCATTTATGTGCTACCTGGGGTTGGGGTGTCCCCTGACCCCACTTTGGGTGCTCCCCTACCCCATCTGGGTGCTTACCTGGGGTATGGGTGCACCCCAACCCTATTTGGGTCCTCCCTGACCCCCTTTTGGTGCTCCCCAACCCCATCTGGGTGCTCCTCATGACCTGGCTGCTCCCTTGTCCCCCCCCTTTGGGTGCCCCCCATGACATGGGTGCTCCCTGACACCCCCCCCTTTGAGTACCACCCAACCCCATCGGGGTGCTCCCTGGAGCATGGGTGCTCCATGACCCCATCTGGGTGCTCCCCCAACCCCATTTTGGGTGCTCCCTCACCCCATCAGGATGTTCTCCAGAGGGTGGGTGTACCCCAACCCCCATCTGGGTGCTCCTTGGGTGCTCCCCAAACCCTTTGAGGTGCCACCTGATCCCATCTGGGTGCTCCCCAAGTCATGGGTGCTCTCCAACCCCGCCCAGGCAAACCCCAAATTATGGGTGCTCCCCAACCCATATGGGTCTCCCTGGGGTGTAGGTGCCCCCCAAACCCTTCTGGGTGCTCCCCAAGTCATGGGTGCTCCCCAAGACATGGGTGCTCCCCAACCCTGTGCAGATGCTCCTCAAGGTATAGGTGCTCCCCAACCCATAGGAGTCTCCCCAGGGGGTAGGTGCCCCCCAACCCCATCTGGGTGCTCCCCAACACATGGGTGCTCCCCAACCCCACCCAGGCAAACCCCAAGGTATGGGTGCTCCCCAACCCATATGGGTCTCCCTGGAGTGTAGGTGCCCCCCAAATCTATCTGGGTGCTCCCCAACACATGGGTGCTCCCCAACCCTGTGCAGATGCTCCCCAAATCATGGGTGCTCCCCCAACCCCACCCAAGCAAACCCCAAGGTATGGGTGCTCCCCAACCCATATGAGGTTCCTTGGGGTGTAGGTGCCCCCCAAACCCATCTGGGTGCTCCCCAAGTCATGGGTGCTCCCCAACCCTGTGCAGATGCTTCTCAAGGACATGGCTGCTCCCCAAAACATGGGTGCTCCCCAACCCCTCCCATGAAAACCCCACAGTATGGGTGCTCCCCAACCCATAGGAGTCTCCCCAGGGTGTAGGTGCCCCCCAAATCTATCTGGGTGCTCCCCAACCCTGTGCAGATGCTCCCCAACACATGGGTGCTCCCCAACCCCACCCAGGCAAACCCCAAGGTATGGGTGCTCCCCAACCCATATGAGGCTCCCCAGGGTGTAGGTGCCCCCCAAATCTATCTGGGTGCTCCCCAACACGTGGGTGCTCCCCAACCCTGTGCAGATGCTTCTCAAGGACATGGCTGCTCTCCAAAACATGGGTGCTCCTGAACCCCACCCAGGCAAACCCCAAGGTATGGGTGCTCCCCAACCCATATGAGGCTCCCCAGGGTGTAGGTGCCCCCCAAATCTATCTGGGTGCTCCCCAACACATGGGTGCTCCCCAACCCTGTGCAGATGCTCCTCAAGGTATGGGTGCTCCCCAACCCATATGGGTCTCCCCAGGGTGTAGGTGCCCCCCAACCCCATCTGGGTGCTCCCCAACACATGGGTGCTCCCCAACCCTGTGCAGATGCTCCTTAACACGTGGGTGCTCCCCAACCCCACCCAGGCAAACCCCACGGTATGGGTGCTCCCCAACCCATAGGAGGTTCCCCAGGGTGTAGGTGCCCCCCAAATCTATCTGGGTGCTCCCCAACCCTGTGCAGATGCTTCCCAACACATGGCTGCTCCCCAAAACATGGGTGCTCCCCAACCCCACCCAGGAAAACCCCACAGTATGGGTGCTCCCCAACCCATATCAGGCTCCCTGGGGTGTAGGTGCCCCCCAAACCCATCTGGGTGTTCCCCAAGTCATGGGTGCTCCCCAACCCCACCCAGGAAAACCCCATAGTATGGGTGCTCCCCAACCCATATGAGGTTCCCCAGGGTGTAGGTGCCCCCCAAATCTATCTGGGTGCTCCCCAACCCTGTGCAGATGCTCCCCAACACATGGCTGCTCCCCAAAACATGGGTGCTCCCCAACCCCACCCAGGAAAACCCCACAGTATGGGTGCTCCCCAACCCATATCAGGCTCCCTGGGGTGTAGGTGCCCCCCAAACCCATCTGGGTGCTCCCCAAGTCATGGGTGCTCCCCAGGACACGGGTGCTCCCCAACCCTGTGCAGATGCTCCTCAAGGTATAGGTGCTCCCCAACCCATAGGAGTCTCCCCAGAGTGTAGGTGCCCCCCAACCCCATCTAGGTGCTAGACCCCCACCCATCTAGACCCCCACCCACCCATCTAGACCCCCACTCACCCACAAACCCAAGAGCTCCCCAACTCCATCCTCATGGATGACCCACCACCCCCCACACTACCCCCTCCCCAACCCTTCTGGGGATGGATACCCCCCCCTTCCCCCTCCAAACCCATGGCTGGGTGGGTGATGGGTGCTCACCCTTGCCGGGGGGGTGGGGGTCCTGCAGGTTGGGGGTGTCAAGGAACACCCCACTGTCACTGTGTATCTTCTCCCCCTCGGGTGATGTCCCCATGTCCCCAGCTCGTGCCTTGGCCAGCTGCTGCTTCTGCCTGCACGTGTGCCAGCTGGGGGTGGGGGTGGGGGGGTAGGGGGGGGATTGGGGAGGTGGGAGAAAGAAGGGGGGTCACTCAGGGTGCTGGTACCACCCCCCTTCTTTGCCCTGTACCCCCAGCTTAAGCCCAGACCTACCACTTGAAGGCCACGTAGGCGAGGAGTCCCACCACCACGGCACCCAGGAGGGAGCAGTACAGGGGGATGATGTCCTTCCCTGGCACCTCAGGTGGGGGTGGCATCAATTTGGGGGTGACTGTTGAGGGGTCCCCCGTCACCACCTCCCCCTCTGTCCTCTCCAGCTCCTCATCTATGGACATTCCACACACAAACCCCCCCCACCCACCGAAAATAAGGTTAGGGGAGCCCATGTGTCCCATCACCATCCCTGCCTCAGTTTCCCTGTGCACCCATTGGGTGGGGGGATCCCAAACAGTGTCCCACCCCATGGTGTGCTTGTGTCCCATCCCCATCCCCATCCCCATCCCATCCCCATCCCATCCCATCCCATCCCATCCCCATCCCATCCCATCCCATCCCATCCCCATCCCCATCCCATCCCATCCCATCCCCATCCCCATCCCCATCCCATCTCATCCCATCCCCATCCCATCCCCATCCCCATCCCCATCCCATCCCCATCCCATCCCCATCCCCATCCCCATCCCCATCCCCATCCCCATCCCATCCCCATCCCCATCCCCATCCCCATCCCATCCCATCCCATCCCATCCCCATCCCATCCCCATCCCATCCCCATCCCCATCCCCATCCCATCCCATCCCCATCCCCATCCCCATCCCATCCCCATCCCCATCCCATCCCCATCCCATCCCCATCCCCATCCCCATCCCATCCCCATCCCCATCCCCATCCCATCCCATCCCCATCCCATCCCCATCCCCATCCCCATCCCATCCCCATCCCCATCCCCATCCCATCCCATCCCATCCCATCCCATCCCCATCCCATCCCATCCCATCCCATCCCATCCCCATCCCCATCCCATCCCCATCCCCATCCCATCCCATCCCCATCCCCATCCCCATCCCCATCCCCATCCCATCCCCATCCCCATCCCATCCCCATCCCCATCCCCATCCCATCCCCATCCCCATCCCATCCCCATCCCCATCCCCATCCCATCCCCATCCCATCCCATCCCATCCCCATCCCCATCCCCATCCCATCCCCATCCCCATCCCATCCCCATCCCCATCCCATCCCCATCCCCATCCCCATCCCCATCCCCATCCTATCCCATCCCCTCCCCATCCCATCCCATCCCCTCCCCATCCCCATCCCCATCCCCATCCCATCCCATCCCCTCCCCATCCCCATCCCATCCCCATCCCATCCCATCCCATCCCATCCCAATCCCCATCCCATCCCATCCCATCCCCATCCCCATCCCATCCCCATCCCCATCCCCATCCCATCCCATCCCATCCCATCCCCATCCCCATCCCATCCCCATCCCCATGGATGCCATGGCACAATTTTTGGGGTGCCCCCCCTTCCCTTTCCCCACAGCGCAGCCCCAGCCATGGGGAAACTGAGGCACAGCCCCCTCCCCACCCATCCATTCCTTTCCAGGGTGCTGGGGGGTGGGGGGTGTGAGGGTTTGGGGGTGGGGGTGTTACTCACTGTGGGTGCAGGGCTGGCAGTGGGGGTCAGGGTGGCCACAGAGCTCGGGGGACACCGAGGCCGGGGGGACAGGGGGTGCAGGTCCCACACCCCCCTCCCCACCCTGGCACCTGCGGGCATGGGAAGGGAGGGGGGAAGTTCCTGCCTCAGTTTCCCCTCCACTCTGTCCCGTATGGGGGGGGGGGTCCAGGACCCCCAACTCACACCCCCCCCACCCCCCCGCCAATCCCATCCTTGGGATGGGGATGGGATGGGATGGGATGGGATGGGATGGGATGGGATGGGGATGGGATGGGATGGGATGGGGATGGGGATGGGATGGGGATGGGATGGGGATGGGATGGGATGGGATGAGATGGGATGGGATGGGATGGGGATGGGGCTGGGATGGGGCTGGGATGGGGATGGGATGGGGATGGGGATGGGGATGGGATGGGGATGGGGATGGGATGGGATGGGATGGGGATGGGGCTGGGATGGGGCTGGGATGGGGATGGGATGGGGATGGGGATGGGATGGGATGGGATGGGATGGGATGGGATGGGGATGGGGATGGGATGGGATGGGATGGGATGGGGATGGGGATGGGATGGGATGGGATGGGATGGGATGGGGATGGGGATGGGGATGGGATGGGATGGGATGGGATGGGATGGGATGGGATGGGGATGGGGCTGGGATGGGGATGGGATGGGGATGGGATGGGGATGGGGATGGGGATGGGGATGGGGATGGGATGGGGATGGGGATGGGATGGGATGGGATGGGGATGGGGCTGGGATGGGGATGGGATGGGGATGGGGATGGGGATGGGGATGGGGATGGGGATGGGGCTGGGATGGGGATGGGATGGGGATGGGATGGGGATGGGATGGGGATGGGATGGGGATGGGATGGGATGGGGATGGGATGGGGATGGGATGGGATGGGGATGGGATGGGGATGGGATGGGGATGGGATGGGATGGGGATGGGATGGGGATGGGATGGGGATGGGGATGGGGATGGGATGGGATGGGGATGGGGATGGGGATGGGGCTGGGATGGGGATGGGATGGGGATGGGGATGGGGATGGGGATGGGGATGGGGATGGGGATGGGATGGGATGGGGATGGGGATGGGATGGGGATGGGGATGGGATGGGGATGGGATGGGGATGGGATGGGATGGGATGGGGATGGGATGGGATGGGATGGGGATGGGGATGGGGATGGGGCTGGGGATGGGATGGGATGGGGATGGGGATGGGGATGGGGAGGGGATGGGATGGGGATGGGGATGGGGATGGGGATGGGGATGGGATGGGGATGGGATGGGATGGGATGGGGTGGGGATGGGGATGGGATGGGACCAGGAAGGATGGGATGGGATGGAACCGGGAGGGACTGGGAGAGACCGGGAGGGATGGGATGGGACCAGGATGGGATAGGATAGGATGGAACCGGAAGGGACAGGATGGGACCGGGAGACAGAAAGGGATGGGATGGGGCTGGGAGGGACCGGGAGGGACTGGGAGGGCTGGGATGGGATGGGAGGGACCGAGAGGGACCGGGGGGGCTGGGATGGGAGGGACCGGGAGGGCTGGGACGGGACCGGGAGGGCTGGGATGGGACCGGGAGGGACCGGGAGGGCTGGGACGGGACTGGACCGCGCTGAAACGGGGGAGAAGCGAGAGGGAAGCGCTCCAGTCGAACTCGAAGGAGCCGGAGGGAAGGAACTGAACCCGCGGGGACGGGACGGGACGGGACGCGGGGGGGACGCGGGGTCACAACCGGGAGCGACCGGAGCGGAGGGACCCGCGGGGGCACCGGGGAGCGCGGTCAGGTCCCGGTCCCGTTTGCGTCCCCATCCCGGTCCCATCCCATCCCAATCCCATCCCATCCCGGTTCCTGTCCCATCCCGGTCCCATCCCATCCCGGTCCCATCTCGGTCCCATCCCAGCCCCATCCTGGTCCCAGCCCCATCCCGATTCCAGCCCCATCCCGGTCCCAGCCCAGCCCCATCCTGGTCCCAGCCCCATCCCGATTCCAGCCCCATCCCATCCCGGTTCCATCCCGGTTTCATTCCCATCCCGGTCTCATCCCATCTCCATCTCGGTTCCAGCCCAGCCCCATCCCGGTCCCATCCAAGCCCGGTCCCAGCCCCATCCCGGTTTCATTCCCATCCCGGTCCCATCCCAGCCCCATCCCGGTCCCATCCCCATCCCGGTCCCAGCCCCATCCCGATCCCAGCCCCATCCCGGTCCCAGCCCCATCCCGATCCCAGCCCCATCCCCATCCCGGTCCCATCCCCATCCCCATCCCCATCCCAGCCCCATCCCGATCCCAGCCCCATCCTGGTCCCAGCCCCATCCCGGTCCCATCCCCATCCCGATCCCATCCCCATCCCGATCCCAGCCCCATCCCGGTCCCAGCCCCATCCCGGTCCCGTCCCCGCCCGCACCGGGCAGAGCAGCAGCAGCAGCAGCAGCACCGGCGGCAGCAGGAGCCGCAGCACCGTCCGGCCCCGCCGCATCGCCCAGACCGGGGACCGGCCGCGGGACCCGCTCGCTGCGAACCGAGCCGAGCCCAGCCCAGCCGGGCTGAGCTGAGCCGAGCCCAGCTAAGCCGGGCCGGGCTGAGCCGAGCCCAGGCAAGCCAAGTCGGGCCGGGCTGAGTCGAGCGGGGGCGAGCCCGGCTGAGCCGGGCTGAGCCGAGCCGAGCCTAGCTGAGCCCAGCTGAGCCAAGCCGAGCCGAGCCGGGTTGAGCCGAGCCGAGCCTAGCTGAGCCGAGCCGGGCCGAGCCGAGCCTAGCTGAGCCGAGCCGAGCCGAGCCGATCCGATCCGATCCGATCCCAGCCGAGACGCGCCGCGCCGAGCCTAGCTGAGCCAAGCCGAGCCGAGCCTGGCTTAGCCGAGCCGAGCTGAGCCGAACCTGGCTTAGCCGAGCCGAGCTGAGCCCAGCGGAGCCCAGCCGAGCCTGGCTGAGCCCAGCTGAGCTGAGCCGAGCCCAGCCGAGCCTAGCTGAGCCCAGCTGAGCCGAGCCGAGTCGAGTTGAGCCGAGCCCAGCCGAGCCTGGTTGAGCCCAGCTGAGCCGAGCCGAGCCGATCCCAGCCGAGCCGCGCCGCGCCGAGCCTAGCTGAGCCGAGCCAAGCCGAGCCGAGCCGAGCCTAGCTGAGCCAAGCCGAGCCTGGCTGAGCCCAGCTGAGCCGAGCCGAGCTGAGCCGAGCCGCGCCGAGCCGAGCTGAGCCGATCCGATCCCAGCCGAGCCTAGCTGAGCCGAGCCGAGCCTGGCTGAGCCCAGCTGAGCCGAGCCGAGCCGATCCCAGCCGAGCCGAGCCGAGCCGAGCCGCGCCGCTCTCCCCCGCTCCGGCCCCGCTCGGTTCGTCCCGCCCGGGTTCGGCTCCGCTCGGCTCCTCTCGGCTGGTTCCGGCCGGGCGGGGCGGGGCGGGGCGGGGCGGGGAGCTCCGCCATTGGCTGCGAGCGGAGAAGCCCCGCCCCCTCCCGCCTCGGCTCGGGACCCCCGGGGCGGCGGGGCCGGGCTGGAGCCGGGGGAGGGGGAGGAGGGGGGCGTCCCTACGGCCAGGCCCGGCCGCACGTGGGGCTGGGGTCTTAGTGTGGGGCTGGGGTCCCGCTGTGGGGCTGGGGTCCTGGTGTGAGGCTGGGGTCTCGGTGTGAGGCTGGGGTCTCGGCGTGGGGCTGGGGTCTCGGCGTGGGGCTGGGGTCCCAGTGTGGGGCTGGGGTCTTAGAGTGGGGCTGGGGTCTCAGCGTGGGGCTGGGGTCTTAGAGTGGGGCTGGTGTCTTAGTGTGGGGCTGGGGTCTCGGCGTGGGGCTAGGGTCCTGGTGTGAGGCTGGGGTCTCAGTGTGGCTGCAGGGTCCCGGTATGGGTCTGGGGTCTCGGTGTGGGGCTGGGGTCCTGGTGTGAGGCTGGGGTCCCAGTGTGGGGCTGGGGTCTCAGCGTGGGGCTGGGGTCTTAGTTTGGGGCTGGGGTCCCGGTGTGGGGCTGGGGTCTTAGAGTGGGGCTGGGGTCCTGGTGTGGGGCTGGGGTCTCAGTGTGGGGCTGGGGTCTTAGAGTGGGGCTGGGGTCTCAGCATGGGGCTGGGGTCTTAGAGTGGGGCTGGGGTCCCGGTGTGGGGCTGGGGTCTTAGAGTGGGGCTGGGGGTCCCAGTGTGAGGCTGGGGTCCCGGTGGGGGGCTGGGGTCTCAGCGTGGGGCTGGGGTCTTAGAGTGGGGCTGGGGTCCCGGTGTGGGGCTGGGGTCTTAGTGTGGGGCTGGGGTCTCAGCGTGGGGCTGGAGTCCTGGTGTGAGGCTGGGGTCTCAGCATGGGGCTGGGGTCTCAGTGTGGCTGCAGGGTCCCGGTATGGGTCTGGGGTCTCGGTGTGGGTCTGGGGTCTCACTGTGGGTGCAGGGTCTCACTGTGGGTCTGGGGTCTCGGTGTGGGTGCAGGGTGTAACTGCGGGTCTGGGGGTGGATGCAGGGTCTAACTGTGGGTCTGGGGGTGGGTGCAGGGGTCTCACTGTGGGTCTGGGGTCTGGGTGTGGGTGCAGGGTCTCACTGTGAGGCTGGGGTCTTGGCACTGGTGCAGGGTGCAGTCTCGGTGTGGGTGCAGGGGTTTGGAGTGGGTCTGGGGTCTTGGCATGGGTGCAGGGTCTTAGTGTGGGTCTGGGGTCCCAGTGTGGGGTCTTGGTGTGGTTGTAGGGGTCTCAGTGTGGGGTCTGGGGTCTCAGTGTGGGTCTGGGGTCTCGGTGTGGGTCTGGGGTCCCAGTCTGGGTGCAGGGTCTCGGTGTGGGTCTGGGGTCTTGGTGTGGGTGCGGGGTCCTGGTGTGGGTCGGGGGGTCTCAGTGTGGGTCTGGGGTCCCAGTCTGGGTGCAGGCTCTCGGTGAGGGTGCAGGGTCCTGGTGTGGGTCTGGGGTCTTGGTGTGGGGTCTTGGTGTGGGTGCAGGGTCCCGGTGTGGGTGCAGGGTCTCAGTGTGGGTCTGGGGTCTTGGTGTGGGTCTAGGGTCCCAGTCTGGGTGCAGGGTCTCGGTGTGGGTGCAGGGTCTCACTGTGGGTCTGGGGTCTCGGTGTGGGTCTGGGGTCCCGGTGTGTGTCCGGGGTCCCGGTGCGGGCGCAGCGCCCCATGGCAGAGCCAGCCCCCGCCGTGTCCCCGCGGGTCCCTACCAGCCCCGCACTGGGTGCCAGAGCTCCACCACCTTCCCCTCCGCATGGACGTAATACACGGGGTGCATGGCGGCCGTGGCACAGGCCTGCGGGGGCACGGCTGCTCAGAGGGGTGCTCAGCGGGGGCTGGGGTGCTGAGCAGGGTGCTGAGCTGGGGCTGGGGTGCTGAGCAGGGTGCTGAGCAGGGGCTGGGGGAGAGGGGTGCTGAGCAGGGTGCTGAGCAGGGCTGGGGACAGGGGTGCTGAGCAGGGGTGCTGAGCAGGGTGCTGAGCAGGGCCTGGGGCACAGGGGTGCTGAGCTGGGTGCTGAGCAGGGCCTGGGGGAGAGGGGTGCTGAGCTGGGCTGGGGGACAGGGGTGCTGAGCAGGGCTGGGGACAGGGGTGCTGAGCAGGGTGCTGAGCTGGGCCTGGGGGGCAGGGGTGCTGAGCTGGGCTGGGGGACAGGGGGTGCTGAGCAGGGCCTGGGGGAGAGGGGTGCTGAGCAGGCCCTGGGACCCTCCTGGAAGAGAGGGGTGCTGAGCTGGGCTGGGGAGCAGAGGGGTGCTGAGCAGGGTGCTGAGCTGGGTGCTGGGGGGGGGCAGAGGGGTGCTGGGCAGGGTGCTGGGCTGGGTGCTGAGCTGGGTGCTGAGCAGGGTGCTGAGCAGGGTGCTGGGCTGGGTGCTGAGCTGGGTGCTGAGCAGGGTGCTGGGCAGGGTGCTGAGCTGGGTGCTGAGCTGGGTGCTGAGCAGGGTGCTGGGCAGGGTGCTGAGCAGGGTGCTGAGCTGGGTGCTGAGCAGGGTGCTGAGCTGGGTGCTGAGCAGGGTGCTGGGCAGGGTGCTGAGCTGGGCTGGGGGGCAGAGGGGTGCTGGGCTGGGTGCTGGGCAGGGTGCGGGTGCTGAGCAGGGGTGCTGGAGGGGCTGCGGGTGCTGAGCAGGGTGCTGGGGGGGGGGCAGAGGGGTGCTGGGCAGGGTGCTGAGCTGGGGTGCTGAGCAGGGTGCTGGGCAGGGTGCTGAGCAGGGTGCTGAGCAGGGTGCTGGGCTGGGTGCTGAGCTGGGTGCTGAGCAGGGTGCTGGGCAGGGTGCTGAGCAGGGTGCTGGGCAGGGTGCTGAGCTGGGTGCTGGGCAGGGTGCTGAGCAGGGTGCTGAGCTGGGTGCTGAGCTGGGTGCTGAGCAGGGTGCTGAGCAGGGTGCTGGGCAGGGTGCTGAGCTGGGTGCTGGGCAGGGTGCTGGGCTGGGTGCTGAGCAGGGTGCTGAGCAGGGTGCTGGGCAGGGTGCTGAGCAGGGTGCTGAGCAGGGTTGCTGGGCAGGGTGCTGAGCTGGGTGCTGAGCAGGGTGCTGGGCTGGGTGCTGAGCAGGGTGCTGAGCAGGGTGCTGAGCAGGGTGCTGGGGCATGGGGTGCTGAGCAGGGTGCTGAGCTGGGTGCTGAGCTGGGTGCTGAGCAGGGTGCTGGGCAGGGTGCTGGGGCAGGGTGCTGAGCAGGGTGCTGGGCAGGGTGCTGAGCTGGGTGCTGGGCAGGGTGCTGAGCAGGGTGCTGAGCTGGGTGCTGAGCTGGGTGCTGAGCAGGGTGCTGAGCAGGGTGCTGGGCAGGGTGCTGAGCTGGGTGCTGGGCAGGGTGCTGAGCAGGGTGCTGAGCTGGGTGCTGAGCTGGGTGCTGAGCAGGGTGCTGGGCAGGGTGCTGGGCAGGGTGCTGAATTGGGTGCTGAGCAGGGTGCTGAGCAGGTGTGCTGGGCTGGGGTGCTGAGCTGGGTGCTGAGCAGGGTGCTGAGCAGGGTGCTGAGCTGGGTGCTGAGCAGGGTGCTGAGCAGGGTGCTGAGCTGGGTGCTGGGCAGGGTGCTGGGCTGGGTGCTGGGCAGGGTGCTGGGCAGGGTGCTGGGGCAGGGTGCTGAGCTGGGTGCTGAGCTGGGTGCTGGGCAGGGTGCTGGGCAGGGTGCTGAGCAGGGTGCTGGGCAAGGGTGCTGAGCTGGGTGCTGGGGCAGGGGTGCTGAGCTGGGTGCTGGGCAGGGTGCTGGGCAGGGTGCTGAGCAGGGTGCTGGGCAGGGGTGCTGAGCTGGGTGCTGGGCTGGGTGCTGGGCAGGTCCGTCCCGTACTCACGTGGAAGGGGGATGAGAGCCAGCATGGTGCCCAGGGGGAAGCGCCCGCAGTCCAGCTGCCCATCCACAGCCTCCACCTGCCCGTGCTCCTGCGTCACCCCCACCAGCCTGGGGGGGGGACACCCCGTGTCACCTCCTCACCACACATCACACCCCCCCACACCATGGGTGGCCCCAAAATCACCCCCAAAACACCCCCCCAGGTCCCCACCTGAGCTCAGGGTGCCCCTGGAAACCTGGTGTCACCTCCTCACCCCATCCCACCCCCTCCCATCCCCCCCTACCCCCACCTCTCCCAGCCCCCCCAGCCCCCCCCCCCCCCACAGCTCAGGGTGCCCCTGGACACCCAGTGGCCACCTCCTCACCCCCATCCCACCCCCCTCCTACCCCCTCCATCCCCACCCCCAGCCCCCCCACCTGAGCTCAGGGTGCCCCTCGATGCCAGCCCAGCCCGAGGGTCCCTGCTCCCGGCCGTGGAGGCTGAGTGCTGCCCAGCCCCCTCCTCACCCCATCCCACCCCCCCCAGCCCATGGGTGTCCCCAAACCCCACTCCCAGCCCCTCACCTGAGCTCGGGGTGCCCCTGGATACCCGGTGCCACCTCCTCACCCCATCCCACCCCCCCTAGCCCCCCACCTGAGCTCAGGGTGCCCCCTGGACACCTGGTGCCACCTCTTCTCCCCATCCCCCCACCCCCCAATCCCCCCCCCATGTCCTCACCTGAGCTCAGGGTGCCCCTGGACACCCAGTGCCACCTCCTCATCCCATCCCACCCCCCTCCTACCCCCTCCATCCCCCACACCCCCAGCCCCCCCACCTGAGCTCAGGGTGCCCCTCGATGCCAGCCCAGCCCGAGGGTCCCTGCTCCCGGCCGTGGAGGCTGAGTGCTGCCCAGCCCCCCTCCTCACCCCATCCCACCCCCCCAACCCACCCTAACCCCCCCACCCACCCCTCCCCAGCCCCCTCACCTGAGCTCAGGGTGCCCCTGGACACCCAATGTCACCTCCTCACCCCATCCCCACCCTCTCCCACCCCCCTCCATCCCCCCCCCAGCCCCCCCCACCTGAGCTCAGGGTGCCCCTCGATGCCAGCCCAGCCCGAGGGTCCCTGTTCCCGGCCGTGGAGGCTGAGTGCTGCCCAGCCCCCCTCCTCACCCCATCCCACCCCCCCCAGCCCATGGGGTGTCCCCAAACCCCCCCCCAGCCCCCCCACCTGAGCTCAGGGTGCCCCCTGGACACCCAGTGCCACCTCCTCACCCCATCCCACCCCCTCCTACCCCCTCCATCCCCCTCCCAGCCCCCCCACCTGAGCTCAGGGTGCCTCTGGACACCTGGTGCCACCTCCTCACCCCATCCCACCCCCCTTCCATCCCTCCCCACCCCCCCACCTGAGCTCGGGGTGCCCCTGGACACCCGGTGCCACCTCCTCACCCCCATCCCACCCCCTCCTACCCCCCCCTAACCCCCCACCCACCCTCCCCAGCCCCCTCACCTGAGCTCAGGGTGCCCCTGGACACCCAATGTCACCTCCTCACCCTATCCTACCAACCCCCATCCCTCCAACCTGAGCTCAGGGTGCCCCTGGACACCCGGTGTCACCTCTTCTCCCCATCCCACCCCCTCTCACCCCCCCTAACCCCCCACCCACCCCCCCCAGCCCCCCCCACCTGAGCTCAGGGTGCCCCTCGATGCCAGCCCAGCCCGAGGGTCCCTGCTCCTGGCCGTGGAGGCTGAGTGCTGCCCAGCCCCCTCCTCACCCCATCCCACCCCATGGGGTGTCCCCAAAACCCCCCTCCCCAGCCCCTCACCTGAGCTCAGGGTGCCCCTGGACACCTGGTGCCACCTCTTCTCCCCATCCCACCACCCCCCATCCCCCCCCCATGTCCTCACCTGAGCTCAGGGTGCCCCTGGACACCCAGTGCCACCCTCCTCACCCCATCCCACCCCCTCCTACCCCCCTCCATCCCCCTCCCAGCCCCCCCACCTGAGCTCAGGGTGCCCCTGGACACCCAATGTCGCCTCCTCACCCTATCCTACCACCCCCCCCATCCCTCCAACCTGAGCTCAGGGTGCCCCTGGACACCCGGTGTCACCTCCTCACCCCATCCCACCCCCTCCTACCCCCCCTAGCCCCCCACCCACCCTCCCCAGCCCCCCCCACCTGAGCTCAGGGTGCCCCTCGATGCCAGCCCAGCCCGAGGGTCCCTGCTCCCGGCCGTGGAGGCTGAGTGCTGCCCAGCCCCCCTCCTCACCCCCATCCCACCCCCTCCTACCTCCCCTATCCCCCCCTCCCCAGCCCCCCCAGCCCCCTCACCTGAGCTCAGGGTGCCCCTGGGCACCTGGTGTCACCTCTTCTCCCCCATTCCACCCCCTCCCACCCCCCCCCCTAACCCCCCACCCACCCTCCCCCAGCCCCCCCCACCTGAGCTCAGGGTGCCCCTGGACACCCGGTGCCACCTCCTCACCCCCCCTCCCACCCCCCTCCTACCCCCCTCCATCCCCCCCCCCATCCCTCCAACCTGAGCTCAGGGTGCCCCTGGACACCCGGTGCCCACCTCCTCACCCCCCTCCCACCCTACCTGTGTCCCCCACCCCCACCCCCCCCAGCCCCCCCCACCTGAGCTCAGGGTGCCCCTCGATGAGAGCCCAGCCCGAGGGTCCCTGCTCCCGGCCGTGGAGGCTGAGTGCTGCCCAGCCCCCTCCTCACCCCCATCCCACCCCCCTCCTACCCCCCCTAACCCCCCACCCACCCTCCCCAGCCCCCTCACCTGAGCTCAGGGTGCCCCTGGACACCCAATGTCACCTCCTCACCCCATCCCCACCCCCTCCCATCCCCCCTACCCCCCCTCCCCAGCCCTCCAACCTGAGCTCAGGGTGCCTCTGGACACCCGGTGCCCACCTCTTCTCCCCATCCCACCCCCCTTACCCTACCTGTGTCCCCCACCCACCCTCCCCAGCCCCCCCACCTGAGCTCAGGGTGCCCCTCGATGCCAGCCCAGCCCGAGGGTCCCTGTTCCCGGCCGTGGAGGCTGAGTGCTGCCCAGCCCCCTCCTCACCCCATCCCACCCCCCTCCTACCTCCCCTATCCCCCCTCCCAGCCCCCCCAGCCCCCCCACCTGAGCTCGGGGTGCCCCTGGACACCCAGTGCCACCTCCCTCACCCCATCCCACCACCCCCCATCCCTCCCCAGCCCCCCCACCTGAGCTCAGGGTGCCCCTGGGCACCTGGTGTCACCTCTTCTCCCCATCCCACCCCCTCCCACCCCCCCTAACCCCCCACCCACCCTCCCCAGCCCCCCCACCTGAGCTCAGGGTGCCCCATGACACCCAGTGCCACCTCCTCACCCCATCCCACCCCCTCCTACCCCCTCCATCCCCCCCCCATCCCTCCAACCTGAGCTCAGGGTGCCCCTTGATGCCAGCCCAGCCCGAGGGTCCCTGTTCCCGGCCGTGGAGGCTGAGTGCTGCCCAGCCCCCTCCTCACCCCATCCCACCCCATGGGTGTCCCCAAACCCCCCCCCCAGCCCCTCACCTGAGCTCAGGGTGCCCTTGGACACCCAGTGCCACCTCCTCACCCCATCCCACCCCCCTTCCATCCCTCCCCACCCCCCCACCTGAGCTCGGGGTGCCCCTGGACACCTGGTGCCACCTCTTCTCCCCATCCCACCCCCCCCCCAGCCCCCCCACCTGAGCTCAGGGTGCCCCTGGACACCCGGTGTCACCTCCTCACCCCATCCCACCCCCCTCCTACCCCCCCCTAACCCCCACCCACCCCCCCCAGCCCCCCCACCTGAGCTCAGGGTGCCCCTCGATGCCAGCCCAGCCCGAGGGTCCCTGTTCCCGGCCGTGGAGGCTGAGTGCTGCCCAGCCCCCCTCCTCACCCCCATCCCACCCCCCCAGCCCATGGGTGTCCCCAAACCCCCCCTCCCAGCCCCTCACCTGAGCTCAGGGTGCCCCTGGACACCCGGTGCCACTCCTCACCCCATCCCACCCCCCCCTAGCCCCCCACCTGAGCTCAGGGTGCCCCCTGGACACCTGGTGCCACCTCTTCTCCCCATCCCACCACCCCCATCCCCCCCCATGTCCTCACCTGAGCTCAGGGTGCCCCTGGACACCCAGTGCCACCTCCTCACCCCATCCCACCCCCTCCCTACCCCCTCCATCCCCCTCCCAGCCCCCCCACCTGAGCTCAGGGTGCCCCTGGACACCCAGTGCCACCTCCTCACCCCATCCCACCACCCCCCATCCCTCCCCAGCCCCCCACCTGAGCTCAGGGTGCCCCTGGGCACCTGGTGTCACCTCTTCTCCCCATCCCACCCCCTCCCACCCCCCCTAACCCCCCACCCACCCTCCCCAGCCCCCCCACCTGAGCTCAGGGTGCCCCTGGACACCCAGTGCCACCTCCCTCACCCCATCCCACCCCCTCCTACCCCCTCCATCCCCCCCCCATCCCCTCCAACCTGAGCTCAGGGTGCCCCTGGACACCCGGTGCCACCTCCTCACCCCCTCCCACCCTCCCCAGCCCCCCCACCCACCCTCCCCAGCCCCCCCACCTGAGCTCAGGGTGCCCCTCGATGAGAGCCCAGCCCGAGGGTCCCTGGTCCCGGCCGTGGAGGCTGAGTGCTGCCCAGCCACAGTCCAGCAGCAGCTGGTTGCGGTGGGGGTAGTGCCCGATCACCCTGGTGAGGACACGGATGGCCACGTCCTCCAGGACACAGGAGCCCAGCTGGGTCTGCTGAAGGTCTGGGAGAAGGAAGGTCACCTTCCCCACCCCCTGAGGTTGGGTTTTGGGGTGGGGGGGGGTGGGTTTTTGGGGTTGGGGGGGGGTCCTTGGCTCACCATAGAAGAGGTAGTTGCCTGGATGGAGCTCGGTGAGCTGGGCCATCTCTGGCACGGGGTGGCTGCAGGATGGGGTGGAGCCCATGCTGGCTTGGGGACATGGGACACCTGCCTGGCGCAGCCTGGGGACACAGGGGGTGGCTGCTCTGAGGGGTGGGGACAACGCTCAAGGGGGACATCACAACCCCCCTCCCCTCCCCAAGCGGGGCCACGGTGGTGGGACATGGGGTGGGGCTGGCACCCGTAAGATGCCACAGGAGGAGGGGTGGAGATGGGTCCCATCACCCTGGGGAGGAGGATCAGAGGTGACAGAGGTGACATCATCCTGGGAGAGGGACCTGAGGTGGGGCCATCACCCCAGGGACCATGGGGACAGGGCTGGGGACATGTCCACCCCCCCTGGGGACCATGGGAGAGGGACCCAAACTGGGTCCATCACCCCAGGGACCATGGGGACAGGGCTGGGGACCATGGGAGTGGGACCCAAACGGGGGTCCCCCCCCTAGATGTGCTGGAGACCCCCCCCAACATGTCAGGACCACCCCCCCCCGATATTTCTGGGAGCCCCCAGATGAGCTGGAGACCCCCCCCCTAGATGTGCTGGAGACCCCCCCCCATCTGAGCTGGAGACCCCCCCCTAGATGAGCTGGAGACCCCCCCCTAACATGTCAGGACCCCCCCAGATAGCTGGAGACCCCCCCAACATGTCAGGACCCCCCCCCAGATGTTTCTGGGAGCCTCCAGATGACCTGGAGACCCCCCCCCAGATGGAGACCCCCCTAGATGTGCTAGAGACCCCCCCCCCAGATGTGCTGGAGACCCCCCCCCATTTGAGCTGGAGACCCCCCCCCCATCTGAGCTGGAGATCCCCCCCCTAGATGAACTGGGAGACCCCCCCCCCATCTGAGCTGGAGACCCCCCCCCCATTTGAGCTGGAGACCACCCCCCAACATGTCAGGAACCCCCCCCAGATGTTTCTGGGAACCTCCAGATGTTCTGGAGACCCCCCCCCCCAGATGGAGACCCCGCCCCTAGATGTGCTGGAGACCCCCCCCATCTGAGCTGGAGGACCCCCCCCCCCCATCTGAGCTGGAGACCCCCCCTAGATGTGCTGGAGACCCCCCCCCCATTTGAGCTGGAGACTCCCCCCCTAGATGAACTGGAGACCCCCCCCCTAAATGAGCTGGAGACCCCCCCCCCAGATGAACTGGAACCCCCCCCAAGATGAGCTGGAGACCCAT